>JAVLSZ010000001.1:2747500-2760000 GCA_032313775.1 Urocyon cinereoargenteus | reverse complement strand
TAACCCTAAACATAACCCTAACCCTAACCCGAACCCTAACCCTAACCCGAAACCTAAACCTAACCCTAACACTAAGCCTAACCCGAACCCTAACCCTTACCCTAACCCTAACCCTAACCCGAACCCTAACCTTAACCCTAACCCGTACCCTAAACCTAACCCTAACCCTAACCCTAAACCTAACCCAAACCCTATCCCTAACCCTAACTCTAAACCTATCCCTAACCCTAACCCGAACCCTAACCATAACTCGTATCCTAACCCGAACCCTAACCCGCACACTAACCCTAAACCTAACACTAACCCCACCCCAAACCCTAACCATAACCCGAACCCTAACCCTAACCCTAATCCTAACCCTAACCCGAACCCTAACCCGAAACCTAACCCGAACCCTAACCCTAACCCTAACCCGAACCCTAACCCGAACCCTAACCTGAACCCTAACCCTACCCCGAACCCTAACCCTAAACCTAAACCTAACCCTAACCCTAACCCGAACCCTAACCCTAACCCTAAACCGAACCCTAACCCTAACCCTAACCCTAACCCGAACCCTAACCCGAACCCGAACCCTAACTCTAACCCTAACCTTAACCCGAACCCTAACCCGAACCCTAACCCTAACCCTAACCCGAACCCTAACGCTAACCCTTAACCCTAACCCGAACCCTAAACCGAACCCTAACCCTAACCCTAACCCTAACCCTAACCCGAAACCTAACCCGAACTCTAACCCGAACACTAACCCTAACCCTTAAACCTAACCCTAACCCGAAACCTAACCCTAAACCGAACCAAAACCCTAACCCTAACCCGAACCCTAAGCCTAACCCTAACCCTAAACCGAACCCTAACCAGAACCCGAACCCTAACCCGAACCCGAACTCTAACCCTAACCCTAACTCTAACCCGTACTCTAACCCGAAACCTAACACAAACCCTAACCCTAACCCGAACCCTAACCCGAACCTGAACCCTAACCCCAACCCTAAACCGAACCCGAACCCTAACACTAACCCGAACCGTAACCCTAACCCGAACCCTACCCAAACCCGAACCCTAACCCGAAACCGAACTCTAACCCTAACCCTAACCCTAACCATAACCCTAACCCTAACCCTAACCCTAACACTAACCCTAACCCTAAGCCTAACCCGAACCCTAACCTTAACCCTAACCCTAACCCTAACCCTAACCCGAACCCTAACCCTAACCCGAACCCTAAACCTACCCTAACCCTAACACCTAACCCTAACCCTAACGCTAACCCTAACCCTAAAACCTAACCCTAACCCTAACCCTAACCCAAACCCTAACCCTAACACTAACCCAAACCCTAACCCTAAGCCGAACCCCAACCCTAAACCTAACCCTAACCCTAAACGGAACACTAACCCTAACCCTAAACCTAACCCTAACCCTGACCCGAACCCTAACCCTAATCCACCCTAACCCTAACCCTAACCCTAACTCTAACCCTAACCCTAACCCTAACCCGAAACCTAACCCTAACCCTAACCCGAACCCTAACCCGAAACCTAACCCTAACCCTAACCCGAACCCTAACCCTAACCCGAACCCTAACCCTAACCCTAACCTGAACCCTAACCCCTAACCCTAACACGAACCCGAACCCTAACCCGAACCCGAACCCTAACCCTAACCCGAAACCTAACCCTAACCCGAACCCTAACCCTAACCCTAACCCGAACCTTAACGCTAACCCTTAACCCTAACCCGAACCCTAACCCTAACCCTAACCCGAACCCGAACCCTAACCCTAACACTAACCATAACCCGAACCCTAACCCGAAACCTAACCCTAACCCTAACCCGAACCATAATGCTAACCCTTAACCCTAAACCGAACCCTAACCCGAACCCTAACCCAAACCCTAACCCTAACCCTAACCCGAACCCTAGCCCTAAACCTAACCCGAACCCGAACCCTAACCCTAACCCTAACCCTAACACTAACCCTAACCCTAACCCTAACACGAACCCTAACCTTAACCCTAACCCGAAACCTAACCCTAACCCGAACCCTAACACTAACCCTAACCCTAACCCTAACTCCTAACCCTAACTCTAACCCTAACCCTAATCCTAACCCTAAAACCTAACCCTAACCCTAACCTTAACCCTACCCTAACCCGAACCCTAACCCTAACCCTAACCCTAATCCTAACCCTAACCCGAACCCTAACCCTAACCCGAACCCTAACCCTAACCCTAACCCTAAGCCTAACCCGAACCCTAACCATAACCCTAACCCTAACCCTAACCCGAACCCTAACCTTAACCCTAACCCGAACCCTAACCCTAACCCGAACCCTAAACATACCCTAACCCTAACACATAACCCTAACCCTAACCCTAACCCTAACCCTAAAACCTAACCCTAACCCTAACCCTAAACCGAACCCTAACCCTAACACTAACCCGAACCCTAACCCTACCCGAACCCGAACCCTAACCCTAAACCTAACACTAACCCGAACCCTAACCCGAACCCTAACCCGAACCCTCACCCGAACCCTAACCTGAACCCTAACCCGAACCCTAACCCGAATCCTAAACCGAACCCTAAACCTAACCCTAAACCTAACTCTACACCGAACCCTAAACCTAACCTTAACCTGAACCCTAACCCCTAACCCTAACCCTAACCCGAACCCTAACCCTAAACCTAACTTTAACCCTAACCCTAACCCGAACCCTAACCCTAACCCGAACGCTAACCCGAACCCTAACCCGAACACTAACCCTAACCCTAACCCTAAACCTAACCCGAAACCTAACCCGAACGCAAACCCGAACCCTAACCGTAACCCTAAACCTAACCCGAACCCTAACCCGAACCCTAACCCGAACCCTAACCCTAACCCTAACCCGAACCCTAACCCGAACCTTAACCCTAACCCTAACCCTAACCCTAATCCTAAACCGAACCCTAACACTAACCCGAACCCTAGCCCTAACCCTAACCCGAACCCGAACCCTAACCCGAACCATAAACCTAACCCTAACCCGATCCCGAACCCTAACACTAACCCTAAACCTAACCCTAACCCTAACCCTAAACCTAACCCAAACCCTAACCCGAACCCTAACCCTAAGCCTAATCCTAACCCTAATCCTAACCCTAACCCGAACCCTAACCCTAACCCTAACCCAAACCCTAACCCGAACCCTAACCCTAAACCTAATCCTAACCCTAAACCTAACCCGAACCCGAAACCGAACCCTAACCCGAACCCTAACACAAACCCTAACCCTAACCCGAACCCTAACCCTAACCCTAACCCGAACCCTAACCCTAACCCTAACCCTAACCTTAACCCGATCCCTAAACCTAACCCTAACCTGAACCCTAACCCCTAACCCTAACCCTAAACCGAACCCGAAACCTAACCCTAAACCGAACCTTAACCCTAAACCTAACCCTAAGCCTAACACGAACCCTAACCCTAACCCTAACCCTAACCCTATCCCGAACACTAACCTTAACCCTAACCCGAACCCTAACACTAACCCGAACCCTGACACTAACCCTACTGCTAACCCTAACCCTAACCCCTAACACTAACACTAACTCTTACCCTCTCCTAACCCTAAAACCTAACCCTAACCCTAACCCTAACCCTGCCCTAACCCGAACCCTAACCCTAACCCTAACCCTAACCCTAACCCTAACCCGAACGCTAACCCTAACCCGAACCCTAACCCTAACCCTAACACTAAGCCTAACACGAACCCTAACCCTAACCCTAACCCTAACCCTAACCCGAACCCTAAACTTAACCCGAACCCTAACCTTAACCCGAACTCTAAACCTACCCTAACACTAACCCCTAACCCTAACCCTAACACTAACCCTAACCCGAACACTAACCCTAACCCGAACCCTAACCCTAACCCGAACCAGAACCCTAACCCGAACCCTAAACCTAACCCTAATCCGAACCCTAACCCTAACCCTAACCCGAACCCTAACCCTAACACTAACCCTAATCCGAACCCTAACCCTAACCCTAACCCTAACCCGAACCTTAACCCTAACCCTAAACCTAATCCTAACCCTAACCCGAACTCTAACCCTAACCCTAAACCTAACCCTAACCCTAACCCGAACCCTAACCCTAACCCGAAACCTAACCCTAACCCGAACCCTAACCCTAACCCGAACCCGAAACCTAACCCGAACCCTAACCCTAACCCTAACCCGAACCCTAACGATAACCCTTAACCCTAACCCGAATCCTAATCCGAACCCTAACCCTAACCCTAAACCTAACCCGAACCCAAACCCGAACTCTAACCCGAACCCTAACCCTAACCCCTAACCCAAACCCTAACGCGAAACCTAACCCTAAACCGAACCCGAACCCTAAACCTAACCCGAAACCTAACCCTAACCCTAACCCTAACCCGAACCATAACCAGAACCCGAACCCTAACCCGAACCCGAACTCTAACCCTAAACTTAAATCTAACCCGTACCTTAACCCGAACCCTAACTCAAACCCTAACCCGAACCCGAACCCTAACCCGAACCCGAACCCAAACCCCAACCCTAAACCGAACCCGAACCCTAACACTAACCCGAACCGTAACACTAACCCGAACCCTACCCAAACCCGAACCCTAACCCGAACCCGAACTCTAACCCTAACCCTAACCCTAACCATAACCGTACCCTAAACCGAACCCTAACTCAAGCCCTAACCCTAACCCGAACCCTAACCGAAACCCGAACCCAAACCCTAACCCTAAACCGAACCCGAACACTATCACTAACCCGAACCCTAACCCTAACCCGAACCCTAACCCAAACCCGAACCCTAACCCGAACCCGAACCCTAACCCTAACCGGAACACGAATCCTAACCCTAACCCTAACCCTAACTCTAACCCTAACCCTAACCGGAACACCAACCCTAACCCTTAACCTAACCCTAACCGTGACCCGAACCCTAACCCTAACGCGAACCCTAACACTAACACTATCCCTAACTCTAACCCTAACCCTAACCCTAACCCGAAACCTAACACTAACCCTAACCCAAATCGTAACCCGAACCCTAAACCTAACCCTAACCCTAACCCTAACCCGAACACTAACCCGAACCCGAACCCTAAACCTAACCCTAACCTTAAGCCTAACACGAACCCTAACCCTAACCCTAACCCTAATGCTAACCCTATCCCGAACCCTAACCTTATCCCTAACCCGAAACCTAACCCTAATTCGAACCCTAACCCTAACCCTAACCCTAACCCCTAACCCTAACCTTAACCCTAACCCTATCCCTAACCCTAAAACCTAACCCTAACCCTAACCTTAACCCTACCCTAACCCGAACCCTAACCCTAACTCTAACCGTAACCCTAACCCTAACCCGAACCCTAACCCTAACCCGAACCCTAACCCTAACCCTAACCCTAAGCCTAACCCGAACCCTAACCCTAACACTAACCCTAACCCTAACCCGAACCCTAACCTTAACACTAACCCGAACACTAACCCTAAACCGAACCCTAAACCTACCCTAACCCTAACACCTAACACTAACCCTAACCCTAACCCTAAAACCAAACCCTAACCCTAACCCTAACCCGAAGCCTAACCCTAACACTAACCCGAACCCTAACCCGAACCCGAACCCTAACCCTAAACCTAACACTAACCCGAACCCTAACCCAAACCCTAACCCGAACCCTCACCCGAACCCTAACCTGAACCCTAACCGAACCCTAAACCTAACCCTAACCCGAACCCTAACCCGAATCCTAACCCGAACCCTAACCCTAACCCTAAACCTAACCCTAAACCGAACCCTAACCCTAACCCTAACCTGAACCCTAACCCCTAACCCTAACCCGAAACCGAACCCTAACCGTAAACCTAACTCTAACCGTAACCCTAACCCTAACCCGAACCCTAACCCTAACCCGAACCCTAACCCGAACACTAACCCTAACCCTAACCCTAAACCTAACCCGAACCCTAACCTGAACCCGAACCCGAACCCTAACCGTAACCCTAACCCTAACCCGAACCCTAACCCGAACCCTAACCCAAACCCTAACCCTAACCCTAACCCGAACCGTAACCCGAACCCTAACCCTAACCCTACTCCGAATCCTAACACTAACCCTAACCCGAACCCTAACCCTAACCCCTAACCCTATCCCTAAGCCTAACCCAAACCCTAACCCGAACTCTAACCCGAACCCTAACCCTAACACCTAACCCTAACCCTAACACTAACCCTAACCCGTACCCTAACCCGAACCCAAACTCAAGCCCTAACCCTAACCCGAACCCTAACCCGAACCCGAACCCAAACCCTAACCCTAAACCGAACCCGAACCCTAACACTAACCCGAACCGTAACCCTAACCCGAACCCTAACCCAAACCCGAACCCTAACCCGAACCCGAACTCTATCCCTAACCCTAACCCGTACCCTAACCCGTACCTTAAACCGAACCCTAACTCAAACCCTAACCCTAACCCGAACCCTAACCCGAACCCGAACCCAAACCCTAACCCTAAACCGAACCCGAACCCTTACACTAACCCGAACTGTATCCCTAACGCGAAAGCTAACCCAAACACGAACCCTAACCCGGACCCGAACCCTAACCCTAACCCGAACACGAATCCTAACCCTAACCCGAACCCTAACCCTAACCCTAACCCTAACCCTAACCCTAACCCTAACCGGAACACTAACACTAACCCTAAACATAACCCTAACCCTGACCCGAACCCTAACCCTAACCCGAATCCTAACCCTAACCCTAACACTTAACCTAACCCTAACCCTAACCCCTAACCCTAACCCTAACCCTAACCGTAACCCTAACCTTAAAACCTAAACCTAAACCTAACCCTAACGCTAACCCTAAACCGAACCCTAACCCTAATACTAACCCTAACCCTAACCCGAACCCGAACCCTGACCCTAACCCTAACCCTAACCCTAACCCCTAACCCTAACCCGAACCCTAACCCTAACTCGAACCCTAACCCTAACCCTAACCCGAACCCTAATCCTAACACTAACCCTAACCTGAAACCTAACCCTAAACGTAAAGCTAACCCTAACCCTAAACCTAACCCTAACCCGAACGCTAACCCGAACCCTAACCCTAACCCGAACGCTAACCCTAAACCTAACCCGTACCCTAACCCTAACCCTAACCCGAACCCGAACCCTAACCCTAACGCTAACCCTTAACCCTAACCCGAACCCTAACGCTAACCCTTAACCCTAACCCTAACCCTAACCCAAACCCTAACCCGAACCCTAACCCTAAACCTAATCCTAACCCTAACCCTAACCCTAACCCGAACCCGAACCCTAACCCTAACCCTAACCCGAACCCGAACCCTAACCCTAAACCGAACCCTAACCCTAACCCTAACCCTAAACCGAACCCTAACCCTAACCCTAACCCGAACCCTAATCCGAACCCGAAACCTAACCCTAACCCTAACCCGAACCCTAAACCTAACACTAACCCTAACCCGAACCCGAACCCTAACCCTAACCTGAACCCGAACCCTAACCCGAACCCGAACCCAAACCGAACCCGAACCCTAACCCTAACCCGAACCTGAACCCGAACCATAACCCTAACCCTAAACCGAACCCTAACCCTAACCCTAACCCTAAACCTAACCCGAACCCTAACCCTAACCTAACTCTAACCCGAACCCTAACCGTAACCCGAACCCTAACCCGAACCCTAACCCTAACCCTAACCCTAACCTGAACACTAACCCTAAACCAAACCCTAACCTAAACCCTAACCCTAAACCTAACCCGAACCCTAACCCTAACCCTAAACCTAACCCGAACCCTAACCCTAACCCGAACCCTAACCCGAACCCGAACCCGAACCCTAACCCTAACCCTAACCCGTACCTTAACCCGAACCCTAACTCAAACCCTAACCCTAACCCGAACCCTAATCCGAACCCGAAACCAAACCCCAACCCTAAACCGAACCCGAACCCTAACACTAACCCGAACCGTAACACTACCTCGAACCCTACCCAAACCCGAACCCTAACCCGAACCCGAACTCTAACCCTAAGCCTAACCCTAACCATAACCGTACCCTAACCCGAACCCTAACTCAAACCCAAACCCTAACCCGAACCCTAACCCTAACCCGAACCCTAACCCTAACCCGAACCCTAAACCTAACCCTAACCCTAACCCTATCCGGAACACCAACCCTAACCCTTAACCTAAACCTAACCGTGACCCGAACCCTAACCCTAACGCGAACCCTAACCCTAACCCTATCCCTAACCCGAACCCTAACCCTAACCCGAACCCTAACCCTAACCCTAACCCTAACCCGAAACCTAACTCTAACCCTAACCCGAACCCTAACCCGAACCCTAAACCTGACCCTAACCCTAACACTAACCCGAACACTAACCCGAACCCGAACCCTAAACCTAACCCTAACCTTAAGCCTAACACGAACCCTAACCCTAACCCTAACCCTAATGCTAACCCTATCCCGAACCCTAACCATATCCCTAACCCGTACCCTAACCCTAATTCGAACCCTAACCCTAACCCTAACCCTAACCCTAACCCCTAACACTAACCCTAACCCTAACCCTATCCCTAACCCTAAAACCTAACCCTAACCCTAACCTTAACCCTACCCTAACCCGAACCCTAACCCTAACTCTAACCGTAACCCTAACCCTAACCCGAAACCTAACCATAACCTGAACCCGAACCCTAACCCTAACCCTAACCCGAACCCTAACCCGAACCCTAACCCTAACCCTAACCCTAACCCTAACCCTAACCTGAACCCTAACCCTAAACCAAACCCTAACCCAAACCCTAACCCTAACCCTAACCCGAACCCTAACCCTAACCCGAACCCGAACCCTAACCCTAACCCGAACCCTAACCCGAACCCGAACCCGAACCCTAACCCTAACCCTAACCCTAACCCGAACCCTAACCCGAACCCAAACCCTAACCCTAACCCTAACCCGAAACCTAACGCTAACCATTAACCCTAACCCGAACCCTAACCCAAACCCTAACCCGAAACCGAACCCTAACCTAACCCTAAACCAAACCCGAACCCTAACCCGAACCCTAACCCTAACCCTAACCCGAACCCTAACGCTAACCCTTAACCCTAACCCGAAACCTAACCCGAACCCTAACCCTAACACTAACCCTAACCCGAACCCTAACCCGAACACTAACCCGAACCCTTACCCTAACCCCTAACCCTAACCCGAAAACTAACCCTAAACCGAACCCGAACACGAACCCTAACCCTAACCCGAACCCTAACCCTAACCCTTACCCTAACCCGAATCCTAACCAGAACCCGAACCCTAACCCGAACCCGAACTCTAACCCTAAACCTAACCCTAACCCGTAACTTAACCCGAACCCTAACTCAAACCCTAACCCTAACCCGAACCCTAACCCGAACCCGAACCCAAACCCCAACCCTAAAACGAACCGGAACCCTAACACTAACCCGAACCGTAACACTAACTCGAACCCTATCCAAACCCGAACCCTAACCCGAACCCGAACTCTAACCCTAACCCTAACCCTAAAAATAACCGTACCCTAACCCGAACCCTAACTCAAACCCAAACCCTAACCCGAACCCTAACCGGAACCCGAACCCAAACCCTAACCCTAAACCGAACCCGAACACTAACACTAACCTGAACCGTAACCCTAAACCGAACCCTAACCCAAACCCGAACCCTAACCCGTACCCGAACCCTAACCCTAACCCGAACACGAATCCTAACCCTTACCCTAACCCGAAACCTAACCCTAACCCGAACCCTAACCCTAACCCTAACCCTAACCCTAACCGGAACACTAACCCTAACCCTAAACCTAACCCTAACCGTGACCCGAACCCTAACCCTAACGCGAAACCTAACCCTAACCCTAACACTAACTCTAACCCTAACCCTAAACCTAACCCGAAACCTAACCCTAACCCTAACCCGAACCCTAACCCGAACCCTAAACCTAACCCTAACCCTAACCCGAACACTAACCCGAACCCGAACCCTAAACCTAACCCTAACCTTAAGCCTAACACGAACCCTAACCCTAACCCTAACCCTAACACTATCCCGAAACCTAACCTTATCCCTAACCCGAACCCTAAACCTAACCCGAACCCTAACCCTAACCCTAACCGTAACCCTAACCCCTAACCCTAACCGTCACCCTAACCCTATCCCTAACCCTAAAACCTAACCCTAACCCTAACCTTAACCCTACCCTAACCCGAACCCTAACCCTAACTCTAAACGTAACCCTAACCCTAACCCGAACCCTAAACCTAACCCGAACCCTAACCCTAACCCTAACCCGAAGCATAACCCGAAACCTAACCCTAACCCTAACCCTAACCCTAACCCGAACCCTAACCTTAACCCTAACCCGAACACTAACCCTAACCCGAACCCAAAACCTACCTTAAACCTAACCCCTAACCCTAACCCTAACCTTAAGCCTAACACGAACCCTAATCCTAACCCTAACCCGAACCCGAACGCTAACCCTAAACCTAACCCTAACCCGAACCCTAACCTGAACCCTAACCCTAACCCTAAACCTAACCCTAACCCTAACCCTAACCCGAACGCTAACGCTAACCCTTAACCCTAACCCGAACCCTAACCCAAACCCTAACCCGAACCCGAACGTTAACCCTAAACCTAACCCTAACCCGAACCCTAACCTGAACCCTAACCCTAACCGTAACCCTAACCCTAACCCTAACCCTAAACCGAACCCTAACGCTAACCCTTAACCCTAACCCGAACCCTAAACCGAACCCTAAACCTAACCCTAAACCTAACCCGAACCCTATTCCGAACTCTAACCTGAACCCTAACCCTAACCCCTAACCCTAACCCTAAACCGAAAACTAACCATAACCCGAACCCGAACCCTAACCCTAACCCGAACCCTAACCCTAACCGGTACCCTAAACCGAACCCTAACTCAAACCCTCACCCTAACCCGAAACCTAACCCGAACCCGAACACAAACCCTAACCCTAAACCGAACCCGAACCCTAACACGAACCCGAACCGTAACCCTAACCCGAACCCTAACCCAAAACCGAACCCTAACCCGAACCCGAACCCTAACCCTAACCCGAACAAAAATCCTAACCCTAACCCTAACCCGAACCCTAACCCTAACCCGAAACCTAACCCAAACCCTAACCCGAACTCTAACCCGAACCCTAACCCTAACACCTAACCCTAACCCTAACCCTAACCCTAACCCGTACCCTAACCCGAACCCAAACTCAAGCCCTAACCCTAACCCGAACCCTAACCCGAACCCGAACCCAAACCCTAACCCTAAACCGAACCCGAACCCTAACACTAACCCGAACCGTAACCCTAACCCGAACCCTAACCCAAAACCGAACCCTAACCCGAACCCGAACTCTATCCCTAACCCTAACCCGTACCCTAACCCGTACCTTAAACCGAACACTAACTCAAACCCTAACCCTAACCCGAACCCTATCCCGAACCCGAACCCAAACCCTAACCCTAAACCGAACCCGAACCCTAACACTAAACCGAACTGTAACCCTAACCCGAAAGCTAACCCAAACACGAACCCTAAACCGGACCCGAACCCTAACCCTAACCCGAACACGAATCCTAACCCTAACCCTAACCCGAACCCTAACCCTAACCCTAACCCTAACCCTAACCGGAACACTAACACTAACCCTAAACATAACCCTAACCCTGACCCGAACCCTAACCCTAACCCGAACCCTAACCCTAACCCTAACACTTACCCTAACCCTAAACCTAACCCCTAACCCTAACCCTAACCCTAACCGTAACCCTAACCCTAAAACCTAACCCTAACCCTAACCCTAACGCTAACCCTAAACCGAACCCTAACCCTAACACTAACCCTAACCCTAACCCTACCCCGAACCCTAACCCTAACCCTAACCCTAACCCTAACCCCTAACCCTAACCCGAACCCTAACCCTAACTCGAACCCTAACCCTAACCCTAACCCGAACCCTAACCCTAACACTAACCCTAACCCGAAACCTAACCCTAAACGTAACGCTAACCCTAACCCTAACCCTAACCCTAACCCGAACGCTAACCCGAACCCTAACCCTAACCCTAACCCTAATCCTAAACCTAACCCGAACCCTAACCCTAACCCTAACCGGAACCCGAACCCTAACCCTAACGCTAACGCGAACGCTAAACCGAACCCTAACCCTAACCCTAACCCTAATCCTAAACCTAACCCGAACCCTAACCCTAACCCTAACACTAATCCTAAACCTAACCCGAACCCTAACCCTAACCCTAACCCGAACCCTAACCCTAACCCTAACACTAACCCTAACCCTAACCCTAACCCTAACCCGAACCCGAACCCGAAACCTAACCC
>JAVLSZ010000001.1:2722500-2745000 GCA_032313775.1 Urocyon cinereoargenteus | reverse complement strand
CCTAACCCGAACCCTAACCCTAACCCTTAACCCTAACCCGAACCCTAACCCGAACCCTAACCCTAACCCTAACCCTAACCCGTACCCGAACCCTAACCCTAACCCGAACACTAAACCTAACCCTAACCCTAACCCGAACCCTAACCCTAACCCTAACCCTAACCCGAACCCTAACCCTAAAACCTAACCCTAACCCTAACCCTAACCCTAACCCGAACCCTAACCCTAACACTAACCCGAACCCTAACCCTAACCCGAACCCGAACCCGAACCCTAACCCTAACCCTAAACCTAAACCTAACCCGAAACCAAACCCGAACCCTAACACGAACCCTAACCCGAACCCTAACCCGAACACTAACCCGAACCCTAACCCTAACCGTAAACCTAACCCTAACCCGAACCCTAACCCTAACCCTAACCTGAACCCTAACCCCTAACCCTAACCCGAACCCGAACCCTAACCCGAACCCGAACCCTAACCCTAACCCGAAACCGAACCCTAAGCCTAACCCGAACCCGAAACCGAACCCTAAGCCTAACCCGAACCCGAACAAGAACCCTAACCCTAACCCTAACCCGAACCCTAACCGTAACACTAACCCTAACCCTAACCCGAACCCTAACACTAAACCTAACTCTAACCTTAAACCTAACCCTAACTCGAACCCTAACCCTAACCCGAACCCTAACCCGAACCCTAACCCGAACACTAACCCTAACCCTAACCCTAACCCTAACACGAACCCTAACCCGAACCCGAACCTGAACCCTAACCGTAACCCTAACCCTAAACCGAACCCTAACCCGAACGCTAACTCGAACCCTAACCCTAACCCTAACCCGAACCGTAACCCGAAACCTAACCCTAACCCTAACCCGAACCCTAACCCTAACCCTAACCCTAACCCTAACCCGAACCCTAACCATAACCCTAACCCGAACCCTAACCCTAACCCGAACCCTAACCCTAACCCGAAACCTAACCTTAACCCTAACCCTAACCCTAACCCGAACCCGAACCCTAACCCGAACCCTAACCCTAACCCTAATCCGAACCCTAATCCTAACACTAACCCGAACACTAACCCTAACCCTAACCCTAATCTGAACCCTAACACGAACCCTAACCCTAACCCTAACCCGTACCGGAACCCTAACCCTAACCCGAACACTAAACCTAACCCTAACCCTAACCCGAACCCTAACCCTAACCCTAACCCTAACCCGAACACTAACCCGAACCCGAACCCTAACCCTAAACCTAACCCTAACCCGAACCCTAACCCGAACACTAACCCTAACCCTAACCCTAACCCTTACTCGAACCTTAACCCGAACCCGAATCCGAACCCTAACCATAACCCTAACCCTAACGCGAACCCTACCCCGAACCCTAACCCGAAACCTAACCCTAACCCTAACCCGAACCGTAACCCGAACCCTAAATCAAACCCTACCCCGAACCCTAACCCTAACCCTAACCCGAACCCTAACCCGAACCTTAACCCTAACCCTAACCCTAACTCTAATCCTAACCCGAACCCTAACCCTAACCCTAAACCGAACCCTAGCCCTAATCCTAACCCGAACCCAAACCCTAACCCGAACCCTAACCCTAACCCTAACCCGAACCCGAACCCTAACACTAACCCTAACCCTAACCCTAACCCTAACCCGAACCTTAACCCTAACCCTAACCCTAACCGTAACCCTAACCCGAAATCTAACCCTAACCCTAACCCTAACCCTAACCCTAACCCGAACCCTAACCCAAACCCGAAACCTAACCCTAACCCTAACCCTAATCCTAACCCGAACCCTAACGCTAACCCTTAAACCTATCCCTAACCCTAACCCGAACCCTAACCCTAACCCTAACCCGAACCTTAACGCTAACCCTTAACCCTAACCCGAACCCTAACCCGAACCCTAACCCTAACCCTAACCCGAACCCTAATCCGAACTCTAACCCGAACCCTAACCCTAAACCTTAACCCTAACCCTAACCCCAAACCTAACCCTAAACCGAACCAAAACCCTAACCCTAACCCGAACCCTAACCCTACCCTAACCCTAACCCGAACCCTAACCAGAACCCGAACCCTAACCCGAACCCGAACTCTAACCCTAACCCTAACCCTAACCCGTACCCTAACCCGAACCCTAACTCAAACCCTAACCCTAACCCGAACCCTAACCCGAACCCAAACCCTAAACCTAACCCTAACCCGAACCCTAATGCTAACCATTAACCCTAACCCGAACCCTAACCTGAACCCTAACTCGAACTTTAACCCTAACCTAACCCTAACCCAAACCCGAACCCTAACCCGAACCCTAACCCTAACCCTAACCCGAACCCTAACGCTAACACTTAACCCTAACCCGAATCCTAACCCGAACCCTAACCCTAACACTAACCCTAACCCGAACCCTAACACGAACACTACCCGAACCCTAACCCTAACCCCAAACCCTAACCCGAAATCTAACCCTAAACCGAACCCGAACCCGAACCCTAACCCTAACCCGAACCCTAACCCTAACCCTTAACCTAACCCAAACCCTAACCAGAACCTGAACCCTAACCCGAACCCGAACTCTAACCCTAAACCTAACCCTAACCCGTACCTTAACCCGAACCCTAACTCAAACCCTAACCCTAACCCGAACCCTAACCCGAACCCGAACCCAAACCCCAACCCTAATCCGAACCCGAACCCTAACACTAACCCGAACCGTAACACTAACTCGAACCCTACCCAAACCCGAACCCTAACCCGAACCCGAACTCTAACCCTAACCCTAACCCTAACCATAACCGTACTCTAACCCGAACCCTAACTCAAACCCAAACCCTAACCCGAACCCTAACCGGAACCCGAACCCAAACCCTAACCCTAAACCGAACCCGAACACTAACACTAACCTGAACCGTAACCCTAAACCGAACCCTAACCCAAACCCGAACCCTAACCCGTACCCGAACCCTAACCCTAACCCGAACACGAATCCTAACCCTTACCCTAACCCGAAACCCAACCCTAACCCGAACCCTAACCCTAACCCTAACCCTAACCCTAACCGGAACACTAACCCTAACCCTAAACCTAACCCTAACCGTGACCCGAACCCTAACCCTAACGCGAAACCTAAACCTAACCCTAACCCTAACTCTAACCCTAACCCTAAACCTAAACCGAAACCTAACCCTAACCCTAACCCGAACCCTAACCCGAACCCTAAACCTAACCCTAACCCTAACCCTAACCCGAACACTAAACCGAACCCGAACCTTAAACCTAACCCTAACCTTAAGCCTAACACGAACCCTAACCCTAACCCTAACCCTAACCCTAACCCTAACACTATCCCGAACCCTAACCTTATCCCTAACCCGAACCCTAACCCTAACCCGAACCCTAACCCTAACCCTAACCCTAACCCCTAACCCTAACCCTAACCCTAACCCTATCCCTAACCCTAAAACCTAACCCTAACCCTAACCTTAACCCTATCCTAACCCGAACCCTAACCCTAACTCTAACCGTAACCCTAACCCTAACCGGAACCCTAAACCTAACCCGAACCCTAACCCTAACCCTAATCCTAAGCATAACCCGAACCCTAACCCTAACCCTAACCCTAACCCTAACCCTAACCCGAATCCTAACCTTAACCCTAACCCGAACACTAACCCTAACCCGAACCCAAAACCTACCCCAACCCTAACACCTAACCCTAACCCTAACCTTCAGCCTAACACGAACCCTAACCCTAACCCTAACCCGAACCCGAACGCTAACCCTAAACCTAACCCTAAACCGAACCCTAACCTGAACCCTAACCCTAACCCTAAACCTAACCCTAACCCTAACCCTAACCCGAACCTTAACGCTAACCCTTAACCCTAACCCGAACCCTAACCCAAACCCTAACCCGAACCCGAACGCTAACCCTAAACCTAACCCTAACCCGTCCCTATCCTGAACCCTAACCCTAACCGTAACCCTAACCCGAACCCTAACCCAAACCCTAACCCGAACCCGAACGCTAACCCTAAACCTAACCCTAACCCGTCCCTATCCTGAACCCTAACCCTAACCGTAACCCTAACCCGAACCCTAACCCAAACCCGAACCCTAACCCGAACCCGAACCCTAACCCTAACCCGAACAAAAATCCTAACCCTAACCCTAACCCGAACCCTAACCCTTACCCGAACCCTAACCCTAACCCTAACCCTAACTCTAACCCTAACCCTAACCCTAACCCGAAACCTAAACTTAACCCTAACGCAAACTCTAACACGAACCCTAAACCTAACCCTAACCCTAACCCTAACCCGAACCCTAACCCTAACCCGAACCCTAACCCTAACCCTAACCTGAAACCTAACCCCTAACCGTAACCCTAACCCGAACCCTAACCCGAAACCTAACCCGAACACAAACCCTAACCCTAACCAGAACCCTAACCCTAACCCGAAACCTAACCCTAACCTAACCCTAACCCTAACCCGAAACCTAACCCGAACCCTAACCCAAACCCTAAACCTAACACTAACCCTAACCCTAACCCGAACCCTAACCCTAACCCTAACCCTAACCCTAACCCGAACCCTAACCCTAACCCTAACCCGTACCCTAACCCTAACCCGAACCCTAACCCTAACCCGAAACCTAACCTTAACCCTAACCCTAACCCTAACCCGAACCCGAACCCTAACCCGAACCCTAACCCTAACCCTAATCCGAACCCTAATCCTAACACTAACCCGAACACTAACCCTAACCCTAACCCTAATCCGAACCCTAACACGAACCCTAACCCTAACCCTAACCCGTACCCGAACCCTAACCCTAACCCGAACACTAAACCTAACCCTAACCCTAACCCGAACCCTAACCCTAACCCTAACCCTAACCCGAACCCTAACCCGAACCCGAACCCTAACCCTAACCCTAACCCTAACCCGAACCCTAACCCGAACACTAACCCTAACCCTAACCCTAACCCTTACTCGAACCTTAACCCGAACCCGAATCCGAACCCTAACCGTAACCCTAACCCTAACGCGAACCCTACCCCGAACCCTAACCCGAAACCTAACCCTAACCCTAACCCGAACCGTAACCCGAACCCGAAATCTAACCCTAACCCGAACCCTAACCCTAACCCTAACCCGAACCCTAACCCGAACCTTAACCCTAACCCTAACCCTAACTCTAATCCTAACCCGAACCCTAACCCTAACCCTAAACCGAACCCTAGCCCTAACCCTAACCCGAACCCGAACCCTAACCCGAACCCTAACCCTAACCCTAACCCGAACCCGAACCCTAACACTAACCCTAACCCTAACCCTAACCCGAACCTTAACCCTAACCCTAACCCTAACCGTAACCCTAACCCGAAATCTAACCCTAACCCTAACCCTAACCCTAACCCTAACCCGAACCCTAACCCAAACCCGAAACCTAACACTAACCCTAACCCTAATCCTAACCCGAACCCTAACGCTAACCCTTAAACCTATCCCTAACCCTAACCCGAACCCTAACCCTAACCCTAACCCGAACCTTAACGCTAACACTTAACCCTAACCCGAACCCTAACCCGAACCCTAACCCTAACCCTAACCCGATCCCTATTCCGAACTCTAACCCGAACACTAAACCTAACACCTAACCCTAACCCTAAACAGAAACCTAACCCTAACCCGAACCCGAACCCTAACCCTAACCCGAACCCTAACCCTACCCCTAAACCTAAATCGAACCCTAACCCGAACCCGAACCCTAACCCGAACCAGAACTCTAACCCTAACCCTAACCAGTATCCGTACCCTAACCCGAACCCTAACTCAAACCCTCACCCTAACCCGAACCCTAACCCGAACCAGAACACAAACCCTAACCCTAAACCGAACCCAAACCCTAACACTAACCTCGAACCGTAAACCTAACCCAAACCCTAACCCAAACCCGAACCCTAACCCGATCCCGAACTCTAACACTAACCCTAACCCTAACCCAAACCCGTACCCTAACACGAACCCTAAATCAAACCCTAACACTAACCCGAACCCTAACCCGAACCCGAACACGAATCCTAACCCTAACCCTAACCCGAAACCTAACCCTAACCCGAACCCTAACCCTAAACCTAACCCTAACCCTAACCGGAACACTAACCCTAACCCTAAACCTAAACCTAACCCTGACCCAAACCCTAACCCTAACCCGAACCCTAACGCTAACCCTAACCCTAACTCTAACCCTAACCCTAACCCTAACCCGAAACCTAAACCTAAACCTAACCCGAACCTTAACCCGAACCCTAAACCTAACCCTAACCCTAACCCGAACCCTAACCCTAACCCGAACCCTAACCCTAACCCTAACCTGAACCCTAACCCCTAACCCTAACACGAACCCGAACCCTAAACCTAACACTAACCCTAACCCGAACCCTAACCCGAAACCTAACCCTAACCCTAACCCGAACCCTAACGCTAACCCTTAACCCTAAACCGAACCCTAACCCGAACCCTAACCCGAACCCTAACCCTAACCCTAACCCGAACCCTAGCCCTAACCCTAACCCGAACCCGAACCCTAACCCTAACCCTAACCCTACCCCTAACACTAACCCTAACCCTAACCCTAACTCGAACCCTTACCCTACCCCTAAACCTAACCCTAACTCCTAACCCTAACTCTAACCCTAACCCTAACCCTAAAACATAACCTTAACCCTAACCCTAAGCCTACCCTAACCGAACCCTAACCCTAACCCTAAACCTAACCTTAACCCTAACCCGAACCCTAACCCTAACCAGAAACCTAAACCTTACCCTAACCCTAAGCCTAACCCGAAACCTAACCCTTACCCTAACCCTAACCCTAACCCGAACCCTAACCTTAACCCTAAACCGAAACCTAAACCTAACCCTAACCATAACCCTAACCCTAACCCGAACCCTAACCCTAACCCTAACTCTAACCCTATCCCTAACCCTAACCCGAACCCTAACCCTAACCCGTATCCTAACCCGAACCCTAACCCGCACACTAACCCTAACCCTAACACTAACCCTAACCCGAACCCTAACCATAACCCGAACCCTAACCAGAACCCTAATCCTAACCCTAACCCGAACCCTAACCCGAAACCTAACCCGAACCCTAACCCTAAACCTAACCCGAACCCTAACCCGAACCCTAACCTGAACCCTAACCCTACCCCGAACCCTAACCCTAAACCTAACCCTAAACCTAACCCTAAACCGAACCCTAACCATAACCCTAACCCGAACCCTAACCCTAACCCTAACCCTAACCCGAACCCTAACCCGAACCCGAACCCTAACTCTAACCCTAACCCTAACCCGAACCCTAACCCGAACCCTAATCCGAACTCTAATCCGAACCCTAATCCTAACCCTTAACCCTAACCCTAACCCCAAACCTAACCCTAAACCGAACCAAACCCTAAACCTAACCCGAACCCTAAACCTAACCCTAACCCTAACCCGAACCCTAACCAGAACCCGAACCCTAACCCGAACCCGAACTCTAACCCTAACCCTAACCCTAACCCGTACCCTAACCCGAACCCTAACTCAAACCCTAACCCTAACCCGAACCCTAACCCGAACCCGAACCCAAACCCCAACCCTAAACCGAACCCGAACCCTAACACTAACCCGAACCGTAACCCTAACCCGAACCCTACCCAAACCCGAACCCTAACCCGAAACCGAACTCTAACCTTAACCCTAACCCTAACCATAACCCGTACCCTAACCCGAACACTAACTCAAACCCTAACCCTAACCTGAACCCTAACCCGAACCCGAACCCAAACCCTAAACCTAAACCGAACCCGAACACTAACACTAACCCGAACCGTAACCCTAACCCGAACCCTAACCCAAACCTGAACCCTAACCCTAACCCTAACCCTAACCGGAACACTAACCCTAACCCTAAACCTAACCCTAACCCTGACCCGAACCCTAACCCTAACGCGAACCCTAACCCTAACCCTAACCCTAACCGGAACACTAACCCTAACCCTAAACCTAACCCTAACTCTGACCCGAACCCTAACCCTAACGTGAACCCTAACCCTAACCCTAACCATAACTCTAAACCTAACGCAAACCCTAACCCGAAACCTAAACCTAAACCTAACCCGAACCCTAACCCTAACCCGAACCCTAACCCTAACCCTAACCCTAACCGGAACACTAACCTGAACCCTAACCCGAAACCTAACTCGAACCCTAACCCTAACCCTAAACCTAACCCTAACCCGAACGCTAACCCTAACCCTAACCTGAACCCTAACCCCTAACCCTAACCCTAACCCTAACACTAACCCTAATCCGAACCCTAACCCTAACCCGAACACTAACCCTAACCCTAAACCTAACCCGAACCCTAACCCGAACCCTAACCCTAACCCGAACCCGAAACCTAACCCGAACCCTAACCCTAACCCTAATCCGAACCCTAACCCTAACCCTAACCCTAATCCGAAACCTAACCTTAACTCTAACCCTAACCCTAACCCGTACCCGAAACCTAACCCTAACCCGAACACTAACCTAACCCTAACCCTAACCCGAACCCGAACCCTAACCCTAAAACTAACCCTAACCCGTACCCTAACCCGAACCCTAATCAAACCCTAACCCTAACCCGAACCCTAACCCGAACCCGAACCCAAACCTAACGCCAAACCGAACCCGAACCCTAACACTAACCCGAACCGTAACCCTAATCTGAACCCTAACCCTAACCCGAACCCTAACCCGAACCCTAAACCTAACCCAAACCCGAACCCTAACCCTAACCCTAACCCGAACCCTAACACTAACCCGAACCCTAACCCTAACCATAACCCGAACCCTAACACTAACCCTAACCCGAACCCTAACCCGAAACCTAACCCTAACCCTAACCCGAACCCTAACGCTAACCCTTAACCCTAACCCTAACCCTAACCCTAACACTATCCCGAACCCTAACCTTATCCCTAACCCGAACCCTAACCCTAACCCGAACCCTAACCCTAACCCTAACCCTAACCCCTAACCCTAACCCTAACCCTAACCCTATCCCTAACCCTAAAACCTAACCCTAACCCTAACCTTAACCCTACCCTAACCCGAACCCTAACCCTAACTCTAACCGTAACCCTAACCCTAACCCGAACCCTAAACCTAAACCGAACCCTAACCCTAACCCTAACCCTAAGCATAACCCGAACCCTAACCCTAACCCTAACCCTAACCCTAACCCTAACCCGAACCCTAACCTTAACCCTAACCCGAACACTAACCCTAACCCGAACCCAAAACCTACCCTAACACTAACACCTAACCCTAACCCTAACCTTCAGCCTAACACGAACCCTAACCCTAACCCTAACCCGAACCCGAACGCTAACCCTAAACCTAACCCTAACCCGAACCCTAACCTGAACCCTAACCCTAACCCTAAACCGAACCCTAACCCTAACCCTAACCCGAACCCTAACGCTAACCCTTAACCCTAACCCGAACCCTAACCCAAACCCTAACCCGAACCCGAACGCTAATCCTAAACCTAACCCTAACCCGAACCCTATCCTGAACCCTAACCTTAACCGTAACCCTAACCCTAAACCGAAAACTAACCCTAACCCGAACCCGAACCATAACCTGAACCCTAACCCTAAACCTAAACCTAACCCTAACCCTAACCCTAACCCGAACCCTAACGCTAACCCTTAACCCTAACCCGAACCCTAACCCGAACCCTAAACCTAACCCTAAACCTAACCCGAACCCTATTCCGAACTCTAACCCGAACCCTAACCCTAACCCCTAACCCTAACCCTAAACCGAAAACTAACCCTAACCCGAACCCGAACGCTAACCCTAACCCGAACCCTAACCCTAACCCGTACCCTTAACCGAACCCTAACTCAAACCCTCACGCTAACCCGAAACCTAACCCGAACCCGAACACAAACCCTAACCCTAAACCGAACCCGAACCCTAACACGAACCCGAACCCGAACCCTAACCCGAACCCTAACCCAAACCCGAACCCTAACCCGAACCCGAACCCTAACCCTAACCCAAACAAAAATCCTAACCCTAACCCTAACCCGAACCCTAACCCTAACCCGAACCCTAACCCTAACCCTAACCCTAACTCTAACCCTAACCCTAACCCTAACCCGAAACCTAAACTTAACCCTAACCCAAACTCTAACACGAACCCTAAACCTAACCCTAACCCTAACCCTAACCCGAACCCTAACCCTAACCCGAACCCTAACCTGAACACTAACCTGAACCCTAACCCGAAACCTAACTCGAACCCTAATCCGAACCCTAATCCTAACACTAACCCGAACACTAACCCTAACCCTAACCCTAATCCGAACCCTAACACGAAACTTAACCCTAACCCTAACCCGTACCCGAACCCTAACCCTAACCCGAACACTAAACCTAACCCTAACCCTAACCCGAACCCTAACCCTAACCCTAACCCTAACCCTAACCCGAACCCTAACCCGAACCCGAACCCTAACCCTAACCCTAACCCTAACCCGAACCCTAACCCGAACACTAACCCTAACCCTAACCCTAACCCTTACTCGAACCTTAACCCGAACCCGAATCCGAACCCTAACCGTAACCCTAACCCTAACGCGAACCCTACCCCGAACCCTAACCCGAAACCTAACCCTAACCCTAACCCGAACCGTAACCCGAAACCTAAACCTAACCCTACCCCGAACCCTAACCCTAACCCTAACCCGAACTCTAACACGAACCTTAACCCTAACCCTAACCCTAACTCTAATCCTAACCCGAACCCTAACCCTAACCCTAACCCGAACCCTAGCCCTAACCCTAACCCGAACCCGAACCCTAACCCGAACCCTAACCCTAACCCTAACCCGAACCCGAAACCTAACACTAACCCTAACCCTAACCCTAACCCTAATCCGAACCTTAACCCTAACCCTAACCCTAACCGTAACCCTAACCCGAAATCTAACCCTAACCCTAACACTAACCCTAACCCTAACCCGAACCCTAACCCAAACGCGAAACCTAACCCTAACCCTAACCCTAATCCTAACCCGAACCCTAACGCTAACCCTTAAACCTATCCCGAACCCTAACCCGAACCCTAACCCTAACCCTAACCCGAACCTTAACGCTAACCCTTAACCCTAACCCGAACCCTAACCCGAACCCTAACCCTAACCCTAACCCGATCCCTATTCCGAACTCTAACCCGAACACTAAACCTAACACCTAACCCTAACCCTAAACAGAAACCTAACCCTAACCCGAACCCGAACCCTAACCCTAACCCGAACCCTAACCCTACCCCTAAACCTAACTCGAACCCTAACCCGAACCCGAACCCTAACCCGAACCCGAACTCTAACCTTAACCCTAACCCGTACCCGTACCCTAACCCGAACCCTAACTCAAACCCTCACCCTAACCCGAACCCTAACCCGAAACCGAACACAAACCCTAACCCTAAACCGAACCCAAACCCTAACACTAACCTCGAACCGTAACCCTAACCCGAACCCTAACCCAAACCCGAACCCTAACCCGAACCCGAACTCTAACACTAACCCTAACCCTAACCCTAACCCGTACCATAACACGAACCCTAAATCAAACCCTAACACTAACCCGAACCCTAACCCGAACCCGAAAACTAAACCTTACCCTAACCCTAAGCCTAACCCGAAACCTAACCCTTACCCTAACCCTAACCCTAACCCGAACCCTAACGTTAACCCTAACCCGAACCCTAAACCTAACCCTAACCCTAACCCGAACCCTAACCCTAACCCTAACTCTAACCCTATCCCTAAACCTAACCCGAACCCTAACCCTAACCCGTATCCTAACCCGAACCCTAACCCGCACACTAACCCTAACCCTAACACTAACCCTAACCCGAACCCTAACCCTAACCAGAACCCTAACCAGAAACCTAATCCTAACCCTAACCCGAACCCTAACCCGAAACCTAACCCGAACCCTATCCCTAACCTAACCCGAACCCTAACCCGAACCCTAACCTGAACCCTAACCCTACCCAGAACCCTAACCCTAACCTAACCCTAAACCTAACCCTAAACCGAACCCTAACCATAACCCTAAACCGAACCCTAACCCTAACCCTAACCCTAACCCGAACCCTAACCCGAACCCGAACCCTAACTCTAACCCTAACCCTAACCCGAACCCTAACCCGAACCCTAACCCTAACCCTAACCCGAACCCTAACGCTAACCCTTAACCCTAACCCGAACCCTAACCCGAACCCTAACCCTAACCCTAACCCTAACCCTAACCCGAACCCTAATCCGAACTCTAACCCGAACCCTAACCCTAACCCTTAACCCTAACCCTAACCCCAAACCTAACCCTAATCCGAACCAAAACCCTAACCCTAACCCGAACCCTAAACCTAACCCTAACCCTAAACCGAACCCTAACCAGAACCCGAACCCTAACCCGAACCCGAACTCTAACCCTAACCCTAACCCTAACCCGTACCCTAACCCGAACCCTAACTCAAACCCTAACCCTAACCCGAACCCTAACCCGAACCCGAACCCAAACCCCAACCCTAAACCGAACCCGAACCCTAACACTAACCCGAACCGTAACCCTAAACCGAACCCTACCCAAACCCGAACCCTAACCCGAAACCGAACTCTAACCTTAACCCTAACCCTAACCATAACCCGTACCCTAACTCGAACACTAACTCAAACCCTAACCCTAACCTGAACCCTAACCCGAACCCGAACCCAAACCCTAAACCTAAACCGAACCCGAACACTAACACTAACCCGAACCGTAACCCTAACCCGAACCCTAACCCAAACCTGAACCCTAACCCTAACCCTAACCCTAACTGGAACACTAACCCTAACCCTAAACCTAACCCTAATCCTGACCCGAACCCTAACCCTAACGCGAACCCTAACCCTAACCCTAACCCTAACCGGAACACTAACCCTAACCCTAACCTAACCCTAACCCTGACCCGAACCCTAACCCTAACGCGAACCCTAACCCTAACCCTAACCATAACTCTAAACCTAATGCAAACCCTAACCCGAAACCTAACCCTAAACCTAACCCGAACCCTAACCCTAACCCGAACCCTAACCCTAACCCTAACCCTAACCGGAACACTAACCCTAACCCTAAACCTAACCCTAACCCTGACCCGAACCCTAACCCTAACGCGAACCCTAACCCTAACCCTAACCATAACTCTAAACCTAACGCAAACCCTAACCCGAAACCTAACCCTAAACCTAACCCGAACCCTAACCCGAACCCTAACCCTAACCCTAACTCTGACCCTAACCCGAACACTAACCCGAACCCGAACCCTAAACCTAACCCTAACCCTAAGCCTAACACGAACCCTAACCCTAACCCTAACCTTAACCCTAACCCTAACCCGAACCCTAAACTTAACCTTAACCCGATCCCTAACCCTAACCCGAACACTAACCCTAACCCTAACCCTAAACCTAACCCCTAACCCTAACCCTAACCCTAACCCTATCCCTAACCCTAAAACCTAACCCTAACCCTAACCTTAAACCTACCCTAACCCGAACCCTAACCCTAACCCTAACCCTAACCCTCTCCCTAACCCGAACCCTAACCCTAACCCGAACCCTAAACCTAACCCTAAACCTAAGCCTAACCAGAACCCTAACCCTAACCCTAACACTAACCCTAAACCTAACCCTAACCCGAACCCTAACCTTAACCCTAACCCGAACCCTAACCCTAACCCGAACCCTAAACCTACCCTAACCCTAACACCTAACCCTAACCCTAACCCTAACCCTAACCCTAACCCTAAAACCTAACCCTAACCCTAACCCTAACCCGAACCCTAACCCTAACACTAACCCGAACCCTAACCCTAACCCAAACCCTAACCCTAAACCTAACTCTAACCCTAACCGGAACACTAACCCTAACCCTAAACCTAACCCTAACCCTGACCCGAAACCTAACCCTAAACCGAACCCTAACCCTAACCCTAACCCTAACTCTAACCCTAACCCTAACCCTAACCCGAAACCTAACCCTAACCCTAACCCGAACCCTAACCCGAACCCTAAACCTAACCCTAACCCTAACCCGAACCCTAACCCTAACCCGAACCCTAACCCTAACCCTAACCTGAACCCTAACCCCTAACCCTAACACGAACCCGAACCCTAACCCGAACCCGAACCCTAACCCGAACCCTAACCCTAACCCGAAGCTTAACCCTAACCATAACCTGAACCCTAACCCCTAACCCGAACCCTAACCCGAACCCTAACCCTTACCCGAACCCTAACCATAACCTGAACACTAAACCTAACCCTAACCCTAACCCGAACCCTAACCCGAACCCTAACCATAACCCGAACCCTAACCCGAACCAGAACCCTAACCCTAACCCTAAACCTAACCCGAACCCTAACCCGAACCATAACCCTAACCCTAACCCTAACCCGAACCTTAACGCTAACCCTTAACACTAACCCGAACGCTAACCCGAACCCTAACCCGAAACCGAACCCTAACCCTAACACTAACCCTAACCCGAACCCTAACCCGAAACCTAACCCTAACCCTAACCCGAACCCTAACCCTAACCCGAACCCTAACCCTAACCCTAACCTGAACCCTAACCCCTAAACCTAACCCTAACCCGAACCCTAACCCGAACCCTAACCCGAACACAAACCCTAACCCTAACCCTAACCAGAACCCTAACCCTAACCCGAACCCTAACCCTAACCTAACCCTAACCCTAACCCGAAACCTAACCCGAACCGTAACCCAAACCCTAACCCTAACCCTAAACCTAACCCTAACCCGAACCCTAACCCTAACCCTAACCCTAACCCGAACCCTAACCCTAACCCTAACCCGAACCCTAACCCTAACCTGAACCCTAACCCTAACCCGAAACCTAACCTTAACCCTAACCCTAACCCTAACCCGAACCCGAACCCTAACCCGAATCCTAACCCTAACCCTAATCCGAACCCTAATCCTAACACTAACCCGAACACTAACCCTAACCCTAACCCTAATCCGAACCCTAACACGAACACTAACCCTAACCCTAACCCGTACCCGAACCCTAACCCTAACCCGAAACCTAACCCTAACCCTAACCCTAACCCGAACCCTAACCAGAACACTAACCCTAACCCTAACCCTAACCCTTACTCGAACCTTAACCCGAACCCGAATCCGAACCCTAACCGTAACCCTAACCCTAACGCGAACCCTACCCCGAACCCTAACCCGAAACCTAACCCTAACCCTAACCCGAACCGTAACCCGAACCCTAAACCTAACCCTACCCCGAACCCTAACCCTAACCCTAACCCGAACCCTAACCCGAACCTTAACCCTAACCCTAACCCTAACTCTAATCCTAACCCGAACCCTAACCCTAACCCTAACCCGAACCCTAGCCCTAACCCTAACCCGAACCCGAACCCTAACCCGAACCCTAACCCTAACCCTAACCCGAACCTTAACCCTAACCCTAACCCTAACCGTAACCCTAACCCGAAATCTAACCCTAACCCTAACCCTAACGCGAACCCTACCCCGAACCCTAACCCTAACCCTAACCCTAACCCTAACCCTTAACCCTAACCCTAACCCTAACCGTAACCCTAACCCTAAACCTAACCCTAACCCGAACCCTAACCCTAACCAGAAAACTAACCTTAACCCCAACCCTAACCCTAATCCTAATCCGAACCCTAACCCTAACACTAACCCGAACCCTAACCCTAACCCTAACCCTAACACTAATCTGAACCCTAACCCTAACCCTAACCCTAACCCTAACCCGAACCCTAACCCTAACCCTAACCCTAACCCGAACCCTAATCCTAACCCGAACCCTAACCCGAACCCGAACCCGAACCCTAACCCTAACCCTAACCCTAACCCGAAACCTAACCCGATCCCAAACCCTAACACTAACCCTAAACCGAACCTTAACGCTAACCCTTAACCCTAACCCGAACCCTAACCCGAAACCTAACCCGAACCCGATCCCTAACTCTAAACCTAACCCTAACACGAACCCTAACCCGAACCCTAACCCTAACCCTAACCCGAACCCTAACGCTAACCATTAACCCTAACCCGAAATCTAACCCGAACCCTAATCCTAACCCTTAACCCTAACCCTAAACCGAAACCTAACCCTAAACCGAACCAAAACCCTAACCCTAACCCGAACCCTAACCCTAACCCTAACCCGAACCCGAACCCTAACCAGAACCCGAACCCTAACCCGAACCCGAACTCTAACCCTAACCCTAACCCTAACCCGTACCCTAACCCGAACCCTAACTCAAACTCTAACCCTAACCCGAACCCGAACCCGAACCCAAACCCCAACCCTAAACCGATCCGAACCCTAACACTAACCCGAACCGTAACCCTAACCCGAACCCTACCCAAACCCGAACCCTAACCTGAAACCGAACACTAACCCTAACCCTAACCCTAACCATAACCCGTACCCTAACCCGAACCCTAACTCAAAACCTAACCCTAAGCTGAACCCTAACCCGAACCCGAACCCAAACCCTAACCCTAAACAGAACCCGAACACTAACACTAACACGAACCGTAACCCTAACCCGAACCCTAACCCAATCCTGAACCCTAACCCGAACCCGAACACTAACCCTTACCCGAACACGAATCCTAACCTAACCCGAACCCTAACCCTAACCCGAACCCTAACCCTAACCCTAACCCTAACCCTAACCGGAACACTAACCCTAACCCTAAACCTAACCCTAACCCTGACCCGAACCCTAACCCTAACGCGAACCCTAACCCTAAACCTAACCCTAACTCTAACCCCAACCCAAACCCTAACCCGAAACCTAACCCTAACCCTAACCCGAACCCTAACCCGAACCCTAACCCTAACCCTAACTCTAACCCTAACCCGAACACAAACCCGAACCCGAACCCTAAACCTAACCCTAACCCTAAGCCTAACACGAACCCTAACCCTAACCCTAACCTTAACCCTAACCCTAACCCGAACCCTAAGCTTAACCTTAACCCGAACCCTAACCCTAACCGGAACACTAACCCTAACCCTAACCCTAAACCTAACCCCTAACCCTAACCCTATCCCTAACCCTAAAACCTAACCCTAACCCTAACCTTAACCCTACCCTAACCCGAACCCTAACCCTAACCCTAACCCTAACCCTAACCCGAAACCGAACCCTAACCCTAACCCGAACCCTAAACCTAACCCTAACCCTAAGGCTAACCCGAAACCTAACCATAACCCTAACACTAACCATAACCCTAACCCGAACCCTAACCTTAACCCTAACCCGAACCCTAACCCTAACCCGAACCCTAAACCTACCCTAACAATAACACCTAACCCTAACCCTAACCCTAACACTAACCCTAACCCTAAAACCTAACCCTAACCCTAACCCTAACCCGAACCCTAAACCTAACACTAACCCGAACCCTAACCCTAACCCTCACCCGAACCCTAACCTGAACCCTAACCGAACCCTAACCCTTACCCTAACCCGAACCCTAACCCGAATCCTAACCCGAACCCTAACCCTAACCCTAAACCTAACCCTAAACCGAACCCTAACCCTAACCCTAACCTGAACCCTAACCCCTAACCCTAACCCGAGCCCGAACCCTAACCCTAAAACTAACTTTAACCCTAACCCTAACCCGAACCTTAACCCTAACCCGAACCCTAACCCGAACCCTAACCCGAACACTAACCCTAACCCTAACCCTAAACCTAAACCGAACCCTAACCCGAACCCAAACCCGAACCCTAACCGTAACCCTAAACCTAACCCGAACCCTAACCCGAACCCTAACCCGAACCCTAAACCTAACCCTAACCCGAACCCTAACCCTAACCCTAACCCGAACCCTAAACCGAACCTTAACCCTAACCCTAACCCTAACCCTAATCCTAACCGGAACCCTAACCCTAACCCTAACCCGAACCCTAGCCCTAACCCTAACCCGAACCCGAACCCTAACCCAACCCTAACCCTAACCCTAACCCTAACCCGAACCCTAACCCTAACCCGAAACCTAACCCTAACACTAACCCTAACCCTAACCCGAACCCGAACCCTAACGTGACCCTAACCCTAACCCTAACCCGAACCTTAACCCGAACTCTAACCCGAACCCTAACCCTAAACCCTAACCCTAACTCTAACCCTAACCCGAACCCTAACCCGAACACTAACACGAACCCTAACCCTAACCCTATCCTGAACCCTAACCCAAACCCTATCCCCTAACCCTAACCCTAACCCGAACCCTAACCCTAATCCTAAACCTAACCCGAACCCTAACCCGAACCCGAATCCTAACCCTAACCCTAACCCTAACCCGAACCCTAACCCGAACCCTAACCCTAACCCTAACCTAAACCGAACCCTAACGCTAACCCTTAACCCTAACCAGAAACCTAACCCGAACCCTAAACCGAACCCGAAACCTAACCCTAAACCTAACCCTAAACAGAACCCTAATCCGAACCCTAACCCTAACCCTAACCCTAACCCAAACCCTAACGCTAACCCTTAACCCTAACCCGAACCCTAACCCGAACCCTAACCTTAACCCTAACCCGAACCCTAACCCGAACTCTAACCCGAACCCTAACCCTAACCCCTAACCCTAACCCTTACCCGAACCCTAACCCGAACTCTAACCCGAACCCTAACCCTAACCCCTAACCCTAACCCTAACCCTAACCCTAACCCGTACCCTAACCCGAACCCTAACTCAAGCCCTAGCTCTAACCCGAACCCTAACCCGAACCCGAACCCAAATCCTAACCCTAAACCGAACCCGAACCCTAACACTAACCCGAAACCTAACCCTAACCGAACCCTAACCCATACCCGAACCCTAACCCCAACCCGAACTCTATCCCTAAACCTAACCCGTACCCTAACCCTAACCCTAACCCGAACCCAAACCCTAACCCTAACCCTAACCCTAACCCGAACCCTAACCCGAACCCGAACCCTAACCCTAACCCTAACCCTAACCCGAACCCTAACCCGAACACTAACCCTAACCCTAACCCTAAACCTAACCCTTACTCGAAACTTAACCCGAACCCGAATCCGAACCCTAACCGTAACCCTAACCCTAACGCGAACCCTACCCCGAACCCTAACCCGAAACCTAACCCTAACCCTAACCCGAACCGTAACCCGAACCCTAAACCTAACCCTACCCCGAACCCTAACCCTAACCCTAACCCGAACCCTAGCCCGAAACTTAACCCTAACCCTAACCCTAACTCTAATCCTAACCCGAACCCTAACCTAACCCTAACCCGAACCCTAGCCCTAACCCTAACCTGAACCCGAACCCTAACCCGAACCCTAACCCTAACCCTAACCCGAACCCGAACCCTAACACTAACCCTAACCCTAACCCTAACCCTAACCCGAACCCTAACCCAAACCCGAAACCTAACCCTAACCCTAACCCTAATCCAAACCCGAACCCTAACGCTAACCCTTAAACCTATCCCGAACCCTAACCCGAACCCTAACCCTAACCCTAACCCGAACCTTAACGCTAACCCTTAACCCTAACCCGAACCCTAACCCGAACCCTAACCCTAACCCTAACCCGATCCCTATTCCGAACTCTAACCCGAACACTAAACCTAACACCTAACCCTAACCCTAAACAGAAACCTAACCCTAACCCGAACCCGAACCCTACCCCTAAACCTAACTCGAACCCTAACCCGAACCCGAACCCTAACCCGAACCCGAACTCTAACCCTAACCCTAACCCGTACCCGTACCCTAACCCGAACCCTAACTCAAACCCTCACCCTAACCCGAAACCTAACCCGAACCCGAACACAAACCCTAACCCTAAACCGAACCCAACCCCTAACACTAACCTCGAACTGTAACCCTAAACCGAACCCTAACCCAAACCCGAACACTAACCCGAACCCGAACTCTAACACTAACCCTAACCCTAACCCTAACCCTAACCCGTACCCTAACACGAACCCTAACTCAAACCCTAACACTAACCCGAACCCTAACGCTAACCCTAACCCTAACTCTAACCCTAACCCTAACCCTAACCCGAAACCTAAACCTAACCCTAACCCGAACCCTAACCCGAAACCTAAACCTAACCCTAACCCTAACCCGAACCCTAACCCTAAGCCGAACCCTAACCCTAACGCTAACCTGAACCCTAACCCCTAACCCTAACCCGAACCCGAACCCTAACCCTAACACTAACCCTAACCCGAACCCTAACCCGAAACCTAACCCTAACCCTAACCCGAACCCTAACGCTAACCCTTAACCCTAAACCGAACCCTAACCCGAACCCTAACCCGAACCCTAACCCTAACCCTAACCCGAACCCTAGCCCTAACCCTAACCTGAACCCGAACCCTAACCCTAACCCTAACCCTACCCCTAACACTAACCCTAACCCTAACCCTAACTCGAACCCTAACCCTAACCCTAACCCTAACCCTAACTCCTAACCCTAACTCTAACCCTAACCCTAACCCTAAAACATAACCTTAACCCTAACCCTAAGCCTACCCTAACCGAACCCTAACCCTAACCCTAAACCTAACCCTAACCCTAACCCGAACCCTAACCCTAACCCGAAACCTAAATGTAACCCTAACCCTAAGCCTAACCCGAAACCTAACCCTTACCCTAACCCTAACACTAACCCGAACCCTAACCTTAACCCTAACCCGAACCCTAAACCTAACCCTAACCCTAACCCTAACCCTAACCCGAACCCTAACCCTAACCCTAACTCTAACCCTTTCCCTAACCCTAACCCGAACCCTAACCCTAACCCGTATCCTAACCCGAACCCTAACCCGCACACTAACCCTAACCCTAACACTAACCCTACCCCGAACCCTAACCATAACCCGAACCCTAACCAGAACCCTAATCCTAACCCTAACCCGAACCCTAACCCGAAACCTAACCCGAACCCTAACCCTAAACCTAACCCGAACCCTAACCCGAACCCTAACCTGAACCCTAACCCTACCCCGAACCCTAACCCTAAACCTAACCCTAAACCTAACCCTAAACCGAACCCTAACCATAACCCTAAACCGAACCCTAACCCTAACCCTAACCCTAACCCGAACCCTAACCCGAACCCGAACCCTAACTCTAACCCTAACCCTAACCCGAACCCTAACCCGAACCCTAACCCTAACCCTAACCCGAACCCTAACGCTAACCCTTAACCCTAACCCGAACCCTAACCCGAACACTAACCCTAACCCTAACCCGAACCCTAACCCGAACCCTAATCCGAACTCTAACCCGAACCCTAACCCTAACCCTTAACCCTAACCCTAACCCCAAACCTAACCCTAAACCGAACCAAAACCCTAACCCTAACCCGAACCCTAACCCTAACCCTAACCCTAACACGTACCCTAACCAGAACCCGAACCCTAACCCGAAACCGAACTCTAACCCTAACCCTAACCCTAACCCGTACCCTAACCCGAACCCTAACTCAAACCCTAACCCTAACCCGAACCCTAACCCGAACCCAAACCCTAACCCTAACCCTAACCCGAACCCTAACGCTAACCATTAACCCTAACCCGAACCCTAACCTGAACCCTAAACCGAACCCTAACCCTAACCTAAACCTAACCCAAACCCGAACCCTAACCCGAACCCTAACCCTAACCCTAACCCGAACCCTAACGCTAACCCTTAACCCTAACCCGAATCCTAACCCGAACCCTAACCCTAACACTAACCCTTACCCGAACCCTAACCCGAACACTAACCCGAACCCTAACCCTAACCCCTAACCCTAACCCGAAAACTAACCGTAAACCGAACCCGAACCCGAACCCTAACACTAACCCGAACCCTAACCCTAACCCTTACCCTAACCCGAACCCTAACCAGAACCCGAACCCTAACCCGAACCCGAACTCTAACCTAAACCTAACCCTAACCCGTACCTTAACCCGAACCCTAACTCAAACCCTAACCCTAACCCGAACCCTAACCCAACCCGAACCCAAACCCCAACCCTAAACCGAACCCGAACCCTAACACTAACCCGAACCGTAACACTAGCTCGAACCCTACCCAAACCCGAACCCTAACCCGAACCCGAACTCTAACCCTAACCCTAACCCTAACCATAACCGTACCCTAACCCGAACCCTAACTCAAACCCAAACCCTAACCCGAACCCTAACCGGAACCCGAACCCAAACCCTAACCCTAAACCGAACCCGAACACTAACACTAACCTGAACCGTAACCCTAAACCGAACCCTAACCCAAACC
>JAVLSZ010000001.1:2705000-2712500 GCA_032313775.1 Urocyon cinereoargenteus | reverse complement strand
ACCCTAACCTTAACCCTAACCCTAACCAGAACCCTAAACTTAACCTTAACCCGATCCCTAACCCTAACCCGAACACTAACCCTAACCCTAACCCTAAACCTAACCCCTAACCCTAACCCTAACCCTAACCCTATCCCTAACCATAAAACCTAACCCTAACCCTAACCTTAACCCTACCCTAACCCGAACCCTAACCCTAACCCTAACCCTAACCCTAACCCTAACCCGAACCCTAACCCTAACCCGAACCCTAAACCTAACCCTAAACCTAAGCCTAACCAGAACCCTAACCCTAACCCTAACACTAACCCTAACCCTAACCCTAACCCGAACCCTAACATTAAACCTAACCCGAACCCTAACCCTAACCCTAACCCGAACCCTAAACCTACCCTAACCCTAACACCTAACCCTAACCCTAACCCTAACCCTAAAACCTAAACCTAACCCTAACCCTAACCCGAACCCTAACCCTAACACTAACCCGAACCCTAACCCTAACCCAAACCCTAACCCTAAACCTAACTCTAACCCCAGCCGGAACACTAACCCTAACCCTAAACCTAACCCTATCCCTGACCCGAAACCTAACCCTAACCCGAACCCTAACCCTAACCCTAACCCTAACTCTAACCCTAACCCTAACCCTAACCCGAAACCTAACCCTAACCCTAACCCGAAACCTAACCCGAACCCTAACCCTAACCCTAACCCTAAACGAACCCTAACCCTAACCCGAACCCTAACCTTAACCCTAACCTGAACCCTAACCCCTAACACTAACACGAACCCGAACCCTAACCCGAACCCGAACCCTAACCCGAACCCTAACCCTAACCCGAAGCCTAACCCTAACCCTAACCTGAACCCTAACCCCTAACCCGAACCCTAACCCTTACCCGAACCCTAACCCTAACCTGAACACTAAACCTAACCCTAACCCTAACCCGAACCCTAACCCGAACCCTAACCATAACCCGAACCCTAACCCGAACAAGAACCCTAACCCTAACCCTAAACCTAACCCGAACCCTAACCCGAACCCTAACCCTAACCCTAACCCTAACCCGAACCTTAACGCTAACCCTTAACCCTAACCCGAACCCTAACCCGAACCCTAACCCGAAACCGAACCCTAACCCTAACACTAACCCTAACCCGAACCCTAACCCGAAACCTAACCCTAACCCTAACCCGAACCCTAATGCTAACCCTTAACCCTAAACCGAACCCTAACCCGAAACCTAACCCGAACCCTAACCCTAACCCTAATCCGAATCCTAACCCTAACCCTAACCCGTACCCGAAACCTAACCCTAACCCGAACACTAACCCTAACCCTAACCCTAACCCGAACCCGAACCCTAACCCTAAAACTAACCCTAACCCGTACCCTAACCCGAACCCTAACTCAAACCCTAACCCTAACCCGAACCCTAACCCGAACCCGAACCCAAACCTAACCCCAAACCGAACCCGAACCCTAACACTAACCCGAACCGTAACCCTAATCTGAACCCTAACCCTAACCCGAACCCTAACACGAACCCTAAACCTAACCCAAACCCGAACCCTAACCCTAACCCTAACCCGAACCCTAACACTAACCCGAACCCTAAACCTAACCCTAACCCGAATCCTAACCCACACCCTAACCTGAACCCTAACCCGAAACCTAACCCTAACCCTAACCCGAACCCTAACGCTAACCCTTAACCCTAAACCGAACCCTAACCCGAACCCTAACCCGAACCCTAACCCTAACCCTAACCCGAACCCTAGCCCTAACCCTAACCTGAACCCGAACCCTAACCCTAACCCTAACCCTACCCCTAACACTAACCCTAACCCTAACCCGAACCCTAACCTTAACCCTAACCCGAACCCTAACCCTAACCCGAAACCTAACCCTACCCCTAACCCTAACCCTAACTCCTAACCCTAACTCTAACCCTAACCCTAACCCTAAAACATAACCTTAACCCTAACCCTAAGCCTACCCTAACCGAACCCTAACCCTAACCCTAAACCTAACCCTAACCCTAACCCGAACCCTAACCCTAACCCGAAACCTAAACCTAACCCTAACCCTAAGCCTAACCCGAACCCTAACCCTTACCCTAACCCTAACCCTAACCCGAACCCTAACCTTAACCCTAACCCGAACCCTAAACCTAACCCTAACCCTAACCCTAACCCTAACCCTAACCCGAACCCTAACCCTAACCCTAACTCTAACCCTATCCCTAACCCTAACCCGAACCCTAACCCTAACCCATATCCTAACCCGAACCCTAACCCGCACACTAACCCTAACCCTAACACTAACCCTAACTCGAACCCTAACCATAACCCGAACCCTAACCAGAACCCTAATCCTAACCCTAACCCGAACCCTAACCCGAAACCTAACCCGAACCCTAACCCTAAACCTAACCCGAACCCTAACCCGAACCCTAACCCTACCCCGAACCCTAACCCTAAACCTAACCCTAACCCTAACCCTAAAACGAACCCTAACCCTAACCCTAAACCGAACCCTAACCCTAACCTTAACCCTAACCCGAACCCTAACCCGAACCTGAACCCTAAATCTAACCCTAACCCTAACCCGAACCCTAACCCGAACCCTAACCCTAACCCTAACCCGAACCCTAACGCTAACCCTTAACCCTAACCCGAACCCTAACCCGAACCCTAACACTAACCCTAACCCTAACCCGAACCCTAACCCGAACTCTAACCCGAACCCTAACCCTAACCCTTAACCCTAACCCTAACCCGAAACCTAACCCTAAACCGAACCAAAACCCTAACCCTAACCCGAACCCTAACCCTAACCCTAACCCTAACCCGAACCCTAACCAGAACCCGAACCCTAACCCGAACCCGAACTCTAACCCTAACCCTAACCCTAACCCGTACCCTAAACCGAACCCTAAATCAAACCCTAACCCTAACCCGAAACCTAACCCGAACCCGAACCCAAACCCCAACCCTAAACCGAACCCGAACCCTAACACTAACCCGAACCGTAACCCTAACCCGAACCCTACCCAAACCCGAACCCTAACCCGAAACCGAACTCTAACCTTAGCCCTAACCCTAACCATAACCCGTACCCTAACCCGAACACTAACTCAAACCCTAACCCTAACCTGAACCCTAACCCGAACCCGAACCCAAACCCTAACCCTAAACCGAACCCGAACACTAACACTAACCCGAACCGTATCCCTAACCCGAACCCTAACCCAAACCTGAACCCTAACACTAACCCGAACACTAACCCTAACCCGAACACGAATCCTAACCCTAACCTTAACCCGAAACCTAACCCTAACCCGAACCCTAACCCTAACCCTAACCCTAACCGGAACACTAACCCTAACCCTAAACCTAACCTAACCCTGACCCGAACCCTAACCCTAACCCTAACCATAACTCTAAACCTAACGCAAACCCTAACCCGAAACCTAACCCTAAACCTAACCCGAATCCTAACCCGAACCCTAACCCTAACCCTAACTCTGACCCTAACCCGAACACTAACCCGAACCCGAACCCTAAACCTAACCCTAACCCTAAGCCTAACACGAACCCTAACCCTAACCCTAACCTTAACCCTAACCCTAACCAGAACCCTAAACTTAACCTTAACCCGATCCCTAACCCTAACCCGAACACTAACCCTAACCCTAACCCTAAACCTAACCCCTAACCCTAACCCTAACCCTAACCCTATCCCTAACCCTAAAACCTAACCCTAACCCTAACCTTAACCCTACCCTAACCCGAACCCTAACCCTAACCCTAACCCTAACCCTAACCCTAACCCGAACCCTAACCCTAACCCGAACCCTAAACCTAACCCTAAACCTAAGCCTAACCAGAACCCTAACCCTAACCCTAACACTAACCCTAACCCTAACCCTAACCCGAACCCTAACCTTAAACCTAACCCGAACCCTAACCCTAACCCTAACCCGAACCCTAAACCTACCCTAACCCTAACACCTAACCCTAACCCTAACCCTAACCCTAACCCTAAAACCTAAACCTAACCCTAACCCTAACCCGAACCCTAACCCTAACACTAACCCGAACCCTAACCCTAACCCAAACCCTAACCCTAAACCTAACTCTAACCCCAGCCGGAACACTAACCCTAACCCTAAACCTAACCCTATCCCTGACCCGAAACCTAACCCTAACCCGAACCCTAACCCTAACCCTAACCCTAACTCTAACCCTAACCCTAACCCTAACCCGAAACCTAACCCTAAACCTAACCCGAAACCTAACCCGAACCCTAACCCTAACCCTAACCCTAAACGAACCCTAACCCTAACCCGAACCCTAACCTTAACCCTAACCTGAACCCTAACCCCTAACACTAACACGAACCCGAACCCTAACCCGAACCCGAACCCTAACCCGAACCCTAACCCTAACCCGAAGCCTAACCCTAACCCTAACCTGAACCCTAACCCCTAACCCGAACCCTAACCCTTACCCGAACCCTTACCCGAACCCTAACCCTAACCTGAACATTAACCTAACCCTAACCCTAACCCTAACCCGAACCCTAACCCGAACCCTAACCATAACCCGAACCCTAACCCGAACAAGAACCCTAACCCTAACCCTAAACCTAACCCGAACCCTAACCCGAACCCTAACCCTAACCCTAACCCTAACCCGAACCTTAACGCTAACCCTTAACCCTAACCCGAACCCTAACCCGAACCCTAACCCGAAACCGAACCCTAACCCTAACACTAACCCTAACCCGAACCCTAACCCGAAACCTAACCCTAACCCTAACCCGAACCCTAATGCTAACCCTTAACCCTAAACCGAACCCTAACCCGAACCCTAACCCGAACCCTAACCCTAACCCTAACCCGAACCCTAGCCCTAACCCTAACCCGAACCCGAACCCTAACCCTAACCCTAACCATAACCCTAACACTAACCCTAACACTAACCCTAACCCGAACCCTAAACTTAACCCTAACCCGAAACCTAACCCTAACCCGAACCCTAAACCTAACCCTAACCCTAACCCTAACTCCTAACCCTAACTCTAACACTAACCCTAACCCTAAAATATAACCCTAACCCTAAGCCTACCCTAACCCGAACCCTAACCCTAACCGTAAAACTAACCCTAACCCTTACCCGAACCCTAACCCTAAACCGAAACCTAAACCTAACCCTAACCCTAAGCCTAACCCGAACCCTAACCCTTACCCTAACCCTAACCCTAACCCGAACCCTAACCTTAACAATAACCCGAACCCTAAACCTAACCCTAACCCTAACCCTAACCCTAACCCTAAACCGAACCCTAACCCTAAACCGTATCCTAACCCGAACCCTAACCCGAACACTAACCCTAACCGTAACACTAACCCTAACCCGAACCCTAACCATAACCCGAACCCTAACCCTAACCCTAATCCTAACCCGAACCCGAACCCTAACCCGAACCCTAACCCGAACCCTAACCCTAACCCTAACCCGAACCCTAACCCGAACCCTAACCTGAACCCTAACCCTACCCCGAATCCTAACCCTAACCCTAACCCGAACCCTGACCCGAACCTTAACCCTAACCCTAACCCTAACCCGAACCCTAACCCTAACCCTAACCCGAACCCTAGCCCTAACCCTAACCCTAACCCTAACCCTAACCCTAAAACCTAACCCTAACCCTAACCCTAACCGTAACCCGAAACCTAACCCTAACACTAACCCAACCCTAAACCTAACCCGAACCCGAACCCTAACCCTAACCCTAACCCTAACCCGAACACTAACCCGAACCCTAACCCGAACCGTAACCTGAACACTAACCTGAACCCTAACCCGAAACCTAACTCGAACCCTAACCCTAACCCTAAACCTAACCCTAACCCGAACGCTAACCCTAACTCTAACCTGAACCCTAACCCCTAACCCTAACCCTAACCCTAACACTAACCCTAACCCGAACCCTAACCCTAACCCGAACACTAACCCTAACCCTAAACCTAACCCGAACCCTAACCCGAACCCTAACCCTAACACGAACCCAAACCCTAACCCGAACCCTAACCCTAAACCTAATCCGAATCCTAACCCTAACCCTAACCCGAACCCTAACCCTAACCCTAACCCTAATCCGAAACCTAACCCTAAATCTAACCCTAACCCTAACCCGTACCCGAAACCTAACCCTAACTCGAACACTAACCCTAACCGTAACCCTAACCCGAACCCGAACCCTAACTCTAAAACTAACCCTAACCCGTACCCTAACCCGAACCCTAACTCAAACCCTAACCCTAACCCGAACCCTAACCCGAACCCGAACCCAAACCTAACCCCAAACCGAACCCGAACCCTAACACTAACCCGAACCGTAACCCTAAACCGAACCCTAACCCTAACCCGAACCCTAACCCGAACCCTAAACCTAACCCAAACCCGAACCCTAACCCTAACCCTAACCCGAACCCTAACACTAACCCGAACCCTAACCCTAACCCTAACCCGAACCCTAACCCTAACCCTAACCCGAAACCTAAACCTAACCCGAACCCTAACCCTAACCCGAACCCGGACCCGAACCCTAACAGTAACCCGAACCCTAACCCTAACGCTAAACCTAACCTGAACCCAAACCCAAACCCGAACCCTAACACTAAACCGATCCCTAACCCTAACCCGAACCCTAACCCTAACCCTAAACCTAACACGAACCCTAACCCTAACCCGAACCCTAACCCTAACCCTAACCCGAATCTTAACCCTAATCCTAACCTGAACCCTAACCCGATCCCTAACCCTAACCCTAACCCTAACCCTAACCCGAACCCTAACCCTAACCCTAACTCTAACCCTTTCCCTAACCCTAACGCGAACCCTAACCCTAACCCGTATCCTAACCCGAACCCTAACCCGCACACTAACCCTAACCCTAACACTAACCCTACCCCGAACCCTAACCATAACCCGAACCCTAACCAGAACCCTAATCCTAACCCTAACCCGAACCCTAACCCGAAACCTAACCCGAACCCTAACCCTAAACCTAACCCGAACCCTAACCCGAACCCTAACCTGAACCCTAACCCTACCCCGAACCCTAACCCTAAACCTAACCCTAAACCTAACCCTAAACCGAACCCTAACCATAACCCTAAACCGAACCCTAACCCTAACCCTAACCCTAACCCGAACCCTAACCCGAACCCGAACCCTAACTCTAACCCTAACCCTAACCCGAACCCTAACCCGAACCCTAACCTTAACCCTAGCCGAACCCTAACGCTAACCCTTAACCCTAACCCGAACCCTAACCCGAACACTAACCCTAACCCTAACCCGAACCCTAACCCGAAGCCTAATCCGAACTCTAACCCGAACCCTAACCCTAACCCTTAACCCTAACCCTAACCCCAAACCTAACCCTAAACCGAACCAAAACCCTAACCCTAACCCGAACCCTAA
>JAVLSZ010000001.1:2697500-2700000 GCA_032313775.1 Urocyon cinereoargenteus | reverse complement strand
CCCTAAGCCTAACCCGAACCCTAACCCTTACCCTAACCCTAACCCTAACCCGAACCCTAACCTTAACAATAACCCGAACCCTAAACCTAACCCTAACCCTAACCCTAACCCTAACCCTAACCCGAACCCTAACCCTAACCCTAACTCTAACCCTATCCCTAACCCTAAACCGAACCCTAACCCTAAACCGTATCCTAACCCGAACCCTAACCCGAACACTAACCCTAACCGTAACACTAACCCTAACCCGAACCCTAACCATAACCCGAACCCTAACCCTAACCCTAATCCTAACCCGAACCCGAACCCTAACCCGAACCCTAACCCGAACCCTAACCCTAACCCTAACCCGAACCCTAACCCGAACCCTAACCTGAACCCTAACCCTACCCCGAATCCTAACCCTAACCCTAACCCGAACCCTGACCCGAACCTTAACCCTAACCCTAACCCTAACCCGAACCCTAACCCTAACCCTAACCCGAACCCTAGCCCTAACCCTAACCCTAACCCTAACCCTAACCCTAAAACCTAACCCTAACCCTAACCCTAACCGTAACCCGAAACCTAACCCTAACACTAACCCAACCCTAAACCTAACCCGAACCCGAACCCTAACCCTAACCCTAACCCTAACCCGAACACTAACCCGAACCCTAACCCGAACCGTAACCTGAACACTAACCTGAACCCTAACCCGAAACCTAACTCGAACCCTAACCCTAACCCTAAACCTAACCCTAACCCGAACGCTAACCCTAACTCTAACCTGAACCCTAACCCCTAACCCTAACCCTAACCCTAACACTAACCCTAACCCGAACCCTAACCCTAACCCGAACACTAACCCTAACCCTAAACCTAACCCGAACCCTAACCCGAACCCTAACCCTAACACGAACCCAAACCCTAACCCGAACCCTAACCCTAAACCTAATCCGAATCCTAACCCTAACCCTAACCCGAACCCTAACCCTAACCCTAACCCTAATCCGAAACCTAACCCTAAATCTAACCCTAACCCTAACCCGTACCCGAAACCTAACCCTAACCCGAACACTAACCCTAACCGTAACCCTAACCCGAACCCGAACCCTAACTCTAAAACTAACCCTAACCCGTACCCTAACCCGAACCCTAACTCAAACCCTAACCCTAACCCGAACCCTAACCCGAACCCGAACCCAAACCTAACCCCAAACCGAACCCGAACCCTAACACTAACCCGAACCGTAACCCTAAACCGAACCCTAACCCTAACCCGAATCCTAACCCGAACCCTAAACCTAACCCAAACCCGAACCCTAACCCTAACCCTAACCCGAACCCTAACACTAACCCGAACCCTAACCCTAACCCTAACCCGAACCCTAACCCTAACCCTAACCCGAAACCTAAACCTAACCCGAACCCTAACCCTAACCCGAACCCGGACCCGAACCCTAACAGTAACCCGAACCCTAACCCTAACGCTAAACCTAACCTGAACCCAAACCCAAACCCGAACCCTAACACTAAACCGATCCCTAACCCTAACCCGAACCCTAACCCTAACCCTAAACCTAACACGAACCCTAACCCTAACCCGAACCCTAACCCTAACCCTAACCCGAATCTTAACCCTAATCCTAACCTGAACCCTAAACCGATCCCTAACCCTAACCCTAACCCTAACCCTAACCCGAACCCTAACCCTAACCCTAACTCTAACCCTTTCCCTAACCCTAACGCGAACCCTAACCCTAACCCGTATCCTAACCCGAACCCTAACCCGCACACTAACCCTAACCCTAACACTAACCCTACCCCGAACCCTAACCATAACCCGAACCCTAACCAGAACCCTAATCCTAACCCTAACCCGAACCCTAACCCGAAACCTAACCCGAACCCTAACCCTAAACCTAACCCGAACCCTAACCCGAACCCTAACCTGAACCCTAACCCTACCCCGAACCCTAACCCTAAACCTAACCCTAAACCTAACCCTAAACCGAACCCTAACCATAACCCTAAACCGAACCCTAACCCTAACCCTAACCCTAACCCGAACCCTAACCCGAACCCGAACCCTAACTCTAACCCTAACCCTAACCCGAACCCTAACCCGAACCCTAACCTTAACCCTAGCCGAACCCTAACGCTAACCCTTAACCCTAACCCGAACCCTAACCCGAACACTAACCCTAACCCTAACCCGAACCCTAACCCGAAGCCTAATCCGAACTCTAACCCGAACCCTAACCCTAACCCTTAACCCTAACCCTAACCCCAAACCTAACCCTAAACCGAACCAAAACCCTAACCCTAACCCGAACCCTAACCCTAACCCTAACCCTAACACGTACCCTAACCAGAACCCGAACCCTAACCCGAACCCGAACTCTAACCCTAACCCTAACCCTAACCCGTACCCTAACCCGAACCCTAACTCAAACCCTAACCCTAACCCGAACCCTAACCCGAACCCAAACCCTAACCCTAACCCTAACCCGAACCC
>JAVLSZ010000001.1:2652500-2692500 GCA_032313775.1 Urocyon cinereoargenteus | reverse complement strand
AAACCGAACCCTAACCCTAACCCTAACCCTAACCCGAACCCTAACCCGAACCCGAACCCTAACTCTAACCCTAACCCGAACCCGAACCCTAACCCGAACCCTAACCCTAACCCTAACACGAACCCTAACGCTAACCCTTAACCCTAACCCGAACCCTAACCCTAACCCTAACCCTAACCCTAACCCTAACCCTAACCCGAACCCTAATCCGAACTCTAACCCGAACCCTAACACTAACCCTTAACCCTAACCCTAACCCCAAACCTAACCCTAAACCGAACCAAAACCCTAACCCTAACCCGAACCCTAACCCTAACCCTAACCCTAACCCGAACCCTAACCAGAACCCGAACCCTAACCCGAACCCGAACTCTAACCCTAACCCTAACCCTAACCCGTACCCTAACCCGAACCCTAACTCAAACCCTCACCCTAACCCGAACCCTAACCCGAACCCGAACACAAACCCTAACCCTAAACCGAACCCAAACCCTAACACTAACCTCGAACCGTAACCCTAACCCGAACCCTAACCCAAACCCGAACCCTAACCCGAACCCGAACTCTAACACTAACCCTAACCCTAACCCTAACCCGTACCCTAACACGAACCCTAAATCAAACCCTAACACTAACCCGAACCCTAACCCGAACCCGAACACGAATCCTAACCCTAACCCTAAACCTAACCCTAACCCTAACCGGAACACTAACCCTAACCCTAAACCTAAACCTAACCCTGACCCGAACCCTCACCCTAACCCGAACCCTAACGCTAACCCTAAACCTAACTCTAACCCTAACCCTAACCCTAACCCGAAATCTAAACCTAACCCTAACCCGAACCCTAACCCGAACCCTAAACCTAACACTAAACCTAACCCGAACCCTAACCCTAAACCGAAACCTAACCCTAACCCTAACCCGAACCCTAGCCCTAACCCTAACCCGAACCCGAACCCTAACCCTACCCCTAACCCTAACCCTAACTCCTAACCCTAACTCTAACCCTAACCCTAATCCTAAAACATAACCTTAACCCTAACCCTAAGCCTACCCTAACCGAACCCTAACCCTAACCCTAAACCTAACCCTAACCCTAACCCGAACCCTAACCCTAACCCGAAACCTAAACCTTACCCTAACCCTAAGCCTAACCCGAAACCTAACCCTTACCCTAACCCTAACCCTAACCCGAACCCTAACCTTAACCCTAACCCGAACCCTAAACCTAACCCTAACCCTAACCCTAACCCTAACCCGAACCCTAACCCTAACCCTAACTCTAACCCTATCCCTAACCCTAACCCGAACCCTAACCCTAACCCGTATCCTAACCCGAACCCTAACCCGCACACTAACCCTAACCCTAACACTAACCCTAACCCGAACCCTAACCATAATCCGAACCCTAACCAGAACCCTAATCCTAACCCTAACCCGAACCCTAACCCGAAACCTAACCCGAACCCTAACCCTAAACCTAACCCGAACCCTAACCCGAACCCTAACCTGAACCCTAACCCTACCCCGAACCCTAACCCTAAACCTAACCCTAAACCTAACCCTAAACCGAACCCTAACCATAACCCTAAACCGAACCCTAACCTTAACCCTAACCCTAACCCGAACCCTAACCATAACCCTAAACCGAACCCTAACCCTAACCCGAACCCTAACCCGAACCCTAACCATAACCCGAACCCTAACCCGAACCAGAACCCTAACCCTAACCCTAAACCTAACCCGAACCCTAACCCGAACCCTAACCCTAACCCTAAACCTAACCCGAACCTTAACGCTAACCCTTAACCCTAAACCGAACGCTAACCAGAACCCTAACCCGAAACCGAACCCTAACCCTAACACTAACCCTAACCCGAACCCTAACCCGAAACCTAACCCTAACCCTAACCCGAACCCTAATGCTAACCCTTAACCCTAAACCGAACCCTAACCCGAACCCTAACCCGAACCCTAACCCTAACCCTAACCCGACCCCTACCCCTAACCCTAACCCGAACCCGAACACTAACCCTAACCCTAACCCTAAAACTAACACTAACCCTAACCCGAACCCTAACCCGAACCCTAACCTTAACCCTAACCCGAAACCTAACCCTAACCCGAACACTAACCCTAAACCTAACACTAACCCTAACCCTAACCCTAACCTAACCCGAAACCTAACCCTAACACTAACCCGAAACCTAAACCTAACCCGAACCCGAACCCTAACCCTAACCCTAACCCGAACACTAACCCGAACCCTAACCCGAACCCTAACCTGAACACTAACCTAAACCCTAACCCGAAACCTAACTCGAACCCTAACCCTAACCCTAAACCTAACCCTAACCCGAACGCTAACCCTAACCCTAACCTGAACCCTAACCCCTAACCCTAACCCTACCCTAACACTAACCCTAACCCGAACCCTAACCCTAACCCTAATCCGAATCCTAACCCTAACCCTAACCCGTACCCGAAACCTAACCCTAACCCGAACACTAAACCTAACCCTAACCCTAACCCGAACCCGAACCCTAACCCTAACCCTAACCCTAACCCTAACCCTAACCCGAACCCTAACCCGAACTCTAACCCGAACCCTAACCCTAACCCTTAACCCTAACCCTAACCCGAAACCTAACCCTAAACCGAACCAAAACCCTAACCCTAACCCGAACCCTAACCCTAACCCTAACCCTAACCCGAACCCTAACCAGAACCCGAACCCTAACCCGAACCCGAACTCTAACCCTAACCCTAAACCTAACCCGTACCCTAACCCGAACCCTAACTCAAACCCTAACCCTAACCCGAACCCTAACCAGAACCCGAACCCAAACCCCAACCCTAAACCGAACCCGAACCCTAACACTAACCCGAACCGTAACCCTAACCCGAACCCTACCCAAACCCGAACCCTAACCCGAAACCGAACTCTAACCTTAACCCTAACCCTAACCATAACCCGTACCCTAACCCGAACACTAACTCAAACCCTAACCCTAACCTGAACCCTAACCCGAACCCGAACCCAAACCCTAACCCTAAACCGAACCCGAACACTAACACTAACCCGAACCGTAACCCTAACCCGAACCCTAACCCAAACCTGAACCCTAACCCGAATCCGAACACTAACCCTAACCCGAACACGAATCCTAACCCTAACTCTAACCCGAAACCTAACCCTAACCCGAACCCTAACCCTAACCCTAACCCTAACCGGAACACTAACCCTAACCCTAAACCTAACCTAACCCTGACCCGAACCCTAACCCTAACCCTAACCATAACTCTAAACCTAACGCAAACCCTAACCCGAAACCTAACCCTAAACCTAACCCGAACCCTAACCCGAACCCTAACCCTAACCCTAACTATGACCCTAACCCGAACACTAACCCGAACCCGTACCCTAAACCTAACCCTAACCCTAAGCCTAACACGAACCCTAACCCTAACCCTAACCTTAACCCTAACCCTAACCCGAACCCTAAACTTAACCTTAACCCGATCCCTAACCCTAACCCGAACACTAACCCTAACCCTAACCCTAAACCTAACCCCTAACCCTAACCCTAACCCTAACCCTATCCCTAACCCTAAAACCTAACCCTAACCCTAACCTTAACCCTACCCTAACCCGAACCCTAACCCTAACCCTAACCCTAAACCTAAACCTAACCCGAACCCTAACCCTAACCCGAACCCTAAACCTAACCCTAAACCTAAGCCTAACCAGAACCCTAACCCTAACCCTAACACTAAACCTAACCCTAACCCTAACCCGAACCCTAACCTTAACCCTAACCCGAACCCTAACCCTAACCCTAACCCGAACCCTAAACCTACCCTAACCCTAACACCTAACCCTAACCCTAACCCTAACCCTAACCCTAAAACCTAAACCTAACCCTAACCCTAACCCGAACCCTAACCCTAACACTAACCCGAACCCTAACCCTAACCCGAACCCTAACCCTAAACCTAACTCTAACCCTAACCGGAACACTAACCCTAACCCTAAACCTAACCCTATCCCTGACCCGAAACCTAACCCTAACCCGAACCCTAACCCTAACCCTAACCCTAACTCTAACCCTAACCCTAACCCTAACCCGAAACCTAACCCTAAACCTAACCCGAACCCTAAACCGAACCCTAACCCTAACCCTAACCCTAAACGAACCCTAACCCTAACCCGAACCCTAACCTTAACCCTAACCTGAACCCTAAACCCTAACCCTAACACGAACCCGAACCGTAACCCGAACCCGAACCCTAACCCGAACCCTAACCCTAACCCGAAGCCTAACCCTAAACCTAACCTGAACCCTAACCCCTAACCCGAACCCTAACCCGAACCCTAACCCTTACCCGAACCCTAACCCTAACCTGAACACTAAACCTAACCCTAACCCTAACCCGAACCCTAACCCGAACCCTAACCATAACCCGAACCCTAACCCGAACCAGAACCCAAACCCTAACCCTAAACCTAACCCGAACCCTAACCCGAACCCTAACCCTAACCCTAACCCTAACCCGAACCTTAACGCTAACCCTTAACCCTAACCCGAACCCTAACCCGAACCCTAACCCGAAACCGAACCCTAACCCTAACACTAACCCTAACCCGAACCCTAACCCGAAACCTAACCCTAACCCTAACCCGAACCCTAATGCTAACCCTTAACCCTAAACCGAAACCTAACCCGAACCCTAACCCGAACCCTAACCCTAACCCTAACCCGAACCCTAGCCCTAACCCTAACCCGAACCCGAACCCTAACCCTAACCCTAACCCTAACCCTAACACTAACCCTAACCCTAACCTTAACCCGAACCCTAACCTTAACCCTAACCCGAAACCTAACCCTAACCCGAACCCTAAACCTAACCCTAACCCTAACCCTAACTCCAAACCCTAACTCTAACCCTAACCCTAACCCTAAAATATAACCCTAACCCTAACCCTAAGCCTACCCTAACCCGAACCCTAATCCTAACCCTAAACCTAACCCTAACCCTAAGCCTAACCCGAACCCTAACCCTTACCCTAACCCTAACCCTAACCCGAACCCTAACCTTAACCCTAACCCGAACCCTAAACCTAACCCTAACCCTAACCCTAACCCTAACCCTAACCCTAACCCGAACCCTAACCCTAACCCTAACTCTAACCCTATCCCTAACCCTAAACCGAACCCTAAACCTAAACCGTATCCTAACCCGAACCCTAACCCGAACACTAACCCTAAACCTAACACTAACCCTAACCCGAACCCTAACCATAACCCGAACCCTAACCCTAACCCTAATCCTAACCCGAACCCGAACCCTAACCCGAACCCTAACCCGAACCCTAACCCTAACCCTAACCCGAACCCTAACCCGAACCCTAACCTGAACCCTAACCCTACCCCGAATCCTAACCCTAACCCTAACCCTAACCCTAACCCCAACCCAAACCCTAACCCAAACCCTAACTCGAACCTTAACCCTAACCCTAACCCTAACCCTAATCCTAACCCGAACCCTGACCCTAACCCTATCCCGAAACCTAGCCCTAACCCTAACCCGAACCCGAACCCTAACCCGAACCCTAACCCTAACGCTAATCCGAACCCTAACCCTAACACTAACCCTAACCCTAACCCTAACCCTAACTGGAACCTTAACCCTAACCCTAAACCTAACCCTAACCCGAACTCTAACCCTAACCCTAACCCTAAACCTAACCCTAACCCGAACCCTAACCCTAACCCGAAAACTAACCCTAACCTCAACCCTATCCCTAACCCGAACCCGAACCCTAACCCGAACCCTAACCCTAATCCTAATCCGAACCCTAACCCTAACACTAACCCGAACCCTAACCCTAACCCTAACCCTAATCCGAACCCTAACCCTAACCCTAACCCTAACCCTAACCCGAACCCTAACCCTAACCCTAACCCTAACCCGAACCCTAATCCTAACCCGAACCCTAACCCGAACCCGAACCCGAACCCTAACCCTAACCCTAACCCTAACCCTAACCCTAACCCTAACCCGAACCCTAACCCAATCCCAAACCCTAACACTAACCCTAAACCGAACCTTAACGCTAACCCTTAACCCTAACCCGAACCCTAACCCGAACCCGATCCCTAACTCTAAACCTAACCCTAACCCGAACCCTAACCCGAACCCTAACCCTAACCCGAACCCTAACGCTAACCATTAACCCTAACCCGAACCCTAACCCGAACCCTAACCCTAAACCTAACCCTAACCCGAACCCTAACCCGAACTCTAACCCGAACCCTAATCCTAACCCTTAACCCTAACCCTAACCCGAAACCTAACCCTAAACCGAACCAAAACCCTAACACTAACCCGAACCCTAACCCTAACCCTAACCCGAACCCGAACCCTAACCAGAACCCGAACCCTAACCCGAACCCGAACTCTAACCCTAACCCTAACCCTAACCCGTACCCTAACCCGAACACTAACTCAAACCCTAACCCTAACCCGAACCCTAACCCGAACCCGAACCCAAACTCCAACCCTAAACCGAACCCGAACCCTAACACTAACCCGAACCGTAACCCTAACCCGAACCCTACCCAAACCCGAACCCTAACCTGAAACCGAACACTAACCCTAACCCTAACCCTAACCATAACCCGTACCCTAACCCGAACCCTAACTCAAAACCTAACCCTAACCTGAACCCTAACCCGAACCCGAACCCAAACCCTAACACTAAACAGAACCCGAACACTAACACTAACACGAACCGTAACCCTAACCCGAACCCTAACCCAATCCTGAACCCTAACCCGAACCCGAACACTAACCCTAACCCGAACACGAATCCTAACCATAACCCTAACCCGAAACCTAAACCTAACCCGAACCCTAACCCTAACCCTAACCCTAACCCTAACCGGAACACTAACCCTAACCCTAAACCTAACCCTAACCCTGACCCGAACCCTAACCCTAACGCGAACCCTAACCCTAAACCTAACCCTAACTCTAACCCTAACCCAAACCCTAACCCGAACCCTAACCCTAACACGAACCCTAACCCTAACCCGAACCCTAACCCTAACCCTAACTCTAACCCTAACCCGAACACAAACCCGAACCCGAACCCTAAACCTAACCCTAACCCTAAGCCTAACACGAACCCTAACCCTAACCCTAACCTTAACCCTAACACTAACCCGAACCCTAAGCTTAACCTTAACCCGAACCCTAAACCTAACCCGAACCCTAACCCTAACCCTAACCCTAAACCTAACCCCTAACCCTAACCCTATCCCTAACCCTAAAACCTAACCCTAACCCTAACCTTAACCCTACACTAACCAGAACCCTAACCCTAACCCTAACCCTAACCCTAACCCGAACCCGAACCCTAACCCTAACCCGAACCCTAACCCTAAACCTAACCCTAAGCCTAACCCGAACCCTAACCATAAACCTAACCCTAACCATAACCCTAACCCGAACCCTAACCTTAACCCTAACCCGAACCCTAACCCTAACCCGAACCCTAAACCTACCCTAACCATAACACCTAACCCTAACCCTAACCCTAACGCTAACCCTAACCCTGAAACCTAACCCTAACCCTAACCCTAACCCGAACCCTAAACCTAACACTAACACGAACCCTAACCCTAACCCTCACCCGAACCCTAACCTGAACCCTAACCCGAACCCTAACCCTTACCCTAACCCGAACCCTAACCCGAATCCTAACCCGAACCCTAACCCTAAACCTAAACCTTACCCTAAACTGAACCCTAACCCTAACCCTAACCTGAACCCTAACCCCTAACCCTAACCCGAACCCGAACCCTAACCCTAAAACTAACTTTAACCCTAACCCTAACCCGAACCCTAACCCTAACCCGAAACCTAACCCGAACACTAACCCTAACCCTAACCCTAAACCTAAACCGAACCCTAACCCGAACCCAAACCCGAACCCTAACCGTAACCCTAAACCTAACCCGAACCCTAACCCGAACCCTAACCCGAACCCTAACCCTAACCCTAACCCGAACCCTAACCCTAACCCTAACCCGAACCCTAAACCGAACCTTAACCCTATCCCTAACCCTAACCCTAATCCTAACCGGAACCCTAACCCTAACCCTAACCCGAACCCAAGCCCTAACCCTAACCCGAACCCGAACCCTAACCCGAAACCTAACCCTAACACTAACCCTAACCCTAACCCGAACCCGAACCCTAACGCGACCATAACCCTAACCCTAACCCGAACCTTAACCCGAACTCTAACCCGAACCCTAACCCTAAACCCTAACCCTAACTCTAACCCTAGCCCGAACCCTAACCCGAACACTAACCCGAACCCTAACCCTAACCCTATCCCGAACCCTAACCCAAACCCTAACCCCTAACCCTAACCCTAACCCGAACCCTAACCCTAACCCTAAACCTAACCCGAACCCTAACCCGAACCCGAATCCTAACCCTAACCCTAACCCTAACCCGAACCCTAACCCGAACCCTAACCCTAACCCTAACCCTAAACCGAACCCTAACGCTAACCCTTAACCCTAACCCGAACCCTAACCCGAACCCTAAACCGAACCCGAAACCTAACCCTAAACCTAACCCTAAACAGAACCCTAATCCGAACCCTAACCCTAACCCTAACACAAACCCTAACGCTAACCCTTAACCCTAACCCGAACCCTAACCCGAACCCTAACCTTAACCCTAACCCGAACCCTAACCCGAACTCTAACCCGAACCCTAACCCTAACCCCTAACCCTAACCCTAACCCGAACCCTAACCCGAACTCTAACCCGAACCCTAACCCTAACCCCTAACCCTAACCCTAACCCTAACCCTAACCCGTACCCTAACCCGAACCCTAACTCAAGCCCTAGCTCTAACCCGAACCCTAACCCGAACCCGAACCCAAATCCTAACCCTAAACCGAACCCGAACCCTAACACTAACCCGAAACGTAACCCTAACCCGAACCCTAACCCATACCCGAACCCTAACCCGAACCCGAACTCTATCCCTAACCCTAACCCGTACCCTAACCCGTACCCTAACCCGAACCCTAACTCAAACCCTAACCCTAACCCGAACCCTAACCCGAACCCGAACCCTAACCTTAACCCTAATCCGAACCCTAACCCTAACCCGAACTCTAAACCTACCCTAACACTAACCCCTAACCCTAACCCTAACACTAACCCTAACCCTAAAACCTAACCCTAACCCTAACCCTAACCCTAACCCTAACCCGAAACCTAACCCTAACACTAACCCGAACCCTAACCCTAACCCGAACCCGAACCCTAACCCTAAACCTAACTCTAACCATAACCCTAACCCTAAACATAACCCTAACCCGAACCCTAACCTTAACCCTAACCCGAAAACTAACCCTAACCCGAAACCGAACCCTAAGCCTAACCCGAACCCGAACACGAAGCCTAACCCTAACCCTAACCCGAACCCTAACCCTAACCCGAACCCTAAACCTAACCCTAACCCTAAGCCTAACCCGAACCCTAACCATAACCCTAACCCTAACCATAACCCTAACCCGAACCCTAACCTTAACCCTAACCCGAACCCTAACCCTAACCCGAACCCTAAACCTACCCTAACCATAACACCTAACCCTAAACCTAACCCTAACCCTAACCCTAACCCTAAAACCTAACCCTAACCCTAACCCTAACCCGAACCCTAAACCTAACACTACCCCGAACCCTAACCCTAACCCTCACCCGAACCCTAACCTGAACCCTAACCCGATCCCTAACCCTTACCCTAACCCGAACCCTAACCCGAATCCTAAACCAACCCTAACCCTAACCCTAAACCTAACCCTAAACCGAACCCTAACCCTTACCCTAACCTGAACCCTAACCCCTAACCCTAACCCGAACCCGAAACCTAACCCTAAAACTAAATTTAACCCTAACCCTAACCCGAACCCTAACCCTAACCCGAACCCTAACCCGAACCCTAACCCGAACACTAACCCTAACCCTAACCCTAAACCTAACCCGAACCCTAACCCGAACCCAAACCCGAACCCTAACCGTAACCCTAAACCTAACCCGAACCCTAACCCGAACCCTAACGCGAACCCTAACCCTAACCCTAACCCTAACCCTAACCCTAACCCTAACCCGAACCCTAACCCTAAACCTAACTCTAACCATGACCCTAACCCTAACCATAACCCTAACCCGAACCCTAACCTTAACCCTAACCCGAAACCTAACCCTAACCCTAAATCGAAACCTAAGCCTAACCCGAACCCGAACAGGAAGCCTAACCCTAACCCTAACCCGAACCCTAAACCTAACCCGAACCCTAAACCTAACCCTAACCCTAAGCCTAACCCGAACCCTAACCATAACCCTAACCCTAACCATAACCCTAACCCGAACCCTAACCTTAACCCTAACCCGAACCCTAACCCTAACCCGAACCCTAAACCTACCCTAACCATAACACCTAACCCTAACCCTAACCCTAACGCTAACCCTAACCCTGAAACCTAACCCTAACCCTAACCCGAACCCTAAACCTAACACTAACCCGAACCCTAACCCTAACCCTCACCCGAACCCTAACCTGAACCCTAACCCGAACCCTAACCCTAACCCGAACCCTAACCCTAACCCGAACCCAAACTCCAACCCTAAACCGAACCCGAACCCTAACACTAACCCGAACCGTAACCCTAACCCGAACCCTACCCAAACCCGAACCCTAACCTGAAACCGAACACTAACCCTAACCCTAACCCTAACCATAACCCGTACCCTAACCCGAACCCTAACTCAAAACCTAACCCTAACCTGAACCCTAACCCGAACCCGAACCCAAACCCTAACACTAAACAGAACCCGAACACTAACACTAACACGAACCGTAACCCTAACCCGAACCCTAACCCAATCCTGAACCCTAACCCGAACCCGAACACTAACCCTAACCCGAACACGAATCCTAACCATAACCCTAACCCGAAACCTAAACCTAACCCGAACCCTAACCCTAACCCTAACCCTAACCCTAACCGGAACACTAACCCTAACCCTAAACCTAACCCTAACCCTGACCCGAACCCTAACCCTAACGCGAACCCTAACCCTAAACCTAACCCTAACTCTAACCCTAACCCAAACCCTAACCCGAACCCTAACCCTAACACGAACCCTAACCCTAACCCGAACCCTAACCCTAACCCTAACTCTAACCTTAACCCGAACACAAACCCGAACCCGAACCCTAAACCTAACCCTAACCCTAAGCCTAACACGAACCCTAACCCTAACCCTAACCTTAACCCTAACACTAACCCGAACCCTAAGCTTAACCTTAACCCGAACCCTAAACCTAACCCGAACCCTAACCCTAACCCTAAACCTAAACCTAACCCCTAACCCTAACCCTATCCCTAACCCTAAAACCTAACCCTAACCCTAACCTTAACCCTACACTAACCAGAACCCTAACCCTAACCCTAACCCTAACCCTAACCCGAAATCGAACCCTAACCCTAACCCGAACCCTAACCCTAAACCTAACCCTAAGCCTAACCCGAACCCTAACCATAAACCTAACCCTAACCATAACCCTAACCCGAACCCTAACCTTAACCCTAACCCGAACCCTAACCCTAACCCGAACCCTAAACCTACCCTAACCATAACACCTAACCCTAACCCTAACCCTAACGCTAACCCTAACCCTGAAACCTAACCCTAACCCTAACCCTAACCCGAACCCTAAACCTAACACTAACCCGAACCCTAACCCTAACCCTCACCCGAACCCTAACCTGAACCCTAACCCGAACCCTAACCCTTACCCTAACCCGAACCCTAACCCGAATCCTAACCCGAACCCTAACCCTAACCCTAAACCTTACCCTAAACTGAACCCTAACCCTAACCCTAACCTGAACCCTAACCCCTAACCCTAACCCGAACCCGAACCCTAAACCTAAAGCTAACTTTAACCCTAACCCTAACCCGAACCCTAACCCTAACCCGAAACCTAACCCGAACACTAACCCTAACCCTAACCCTAAACCTAAACCGAACCCTAACCCGAACCCAAACCCGAACCCTAACCGTAACCCTAAACCTAACCCGAACCCTAACCCGAACCCTAACCCGAACCCTAACCCTAACCCTAACCCGAACCCTAACCCTAACCCTAACCCGAACCCTAAACCGAACCTTAACCCTAACCCTAACCCTAACCCTAATCCTAACCGGAACCCTAACCCTAACCCTAACCCGAACCCAAGCCCTAACCCTAACCCGAACCCGAACCCTAACCCGAAACCTAACCCTAACACTAACCCTAACCCTAACCCGAACCCGAACCCTAACGCGACCATAACCCTAACCCTAACCCGAACCTTAACCCGAACTCTAACCCGAACCCTAAACCTAAACCCTAACCCTAACTCTAACCCTAACCCGAACCCTAACCCGAACACTAACCCGAACCCTAACCCTAACCCTATCCCGAACCCTAACCCAAACCCTAACCCCTAACCCTAACCCTAACCCGAACCCTAACCCTAACCCTAAACCTAACCCGAACCCTAACCCGAACCCGAATCCTAACCCTAACCCTAACCCTAACCCGAACCCTAACCCGAACCCTAACCCTAACCCTAACCCTAAACCGAACCCTAACGCTAACCCTTAACCCTAACCCGAACCCTAACCCGAACCCTAAACCGAACCCGAAACCTAACCCTAAACCTAACCCTAAACAGAACCCTAATCCGAACCCTAACCCTAACCCTAACCCAAACCCTAACGCTAACCCTTAACCCTAACCCGAACCCTAACCCGAACCCTAACCTTAACCCTAACCCGAACCCTAACCCGAACTCTAACCCGAACCCTAACCCTAACCCCTAACCCTAACCCTAACCCGAACCCTAACCCGAACTCTAACACGAACCCTAACCCTAACCCCTAACCCTAACCCTAACCCTAACCCTAACCCGTACCCTAACCCGAACCCTAACTCAAGCCCTAGCTCTAACCCGAACCCTAACCCGAACCCGAACCCAAATCCTAACCCTAAACCGAACCCGAACCCTAACACTAACCCGAAACGTAACCCTAACCCGAACCCTAACCCATACCCGAACCCTAACCCGAACCCGAACTCTATCCCTAACCCTAACGCGTACCCTAACCCGTACCCTAACCCGAACCCTAACTCAAACCCTAACCCTAACCCGAACCCTAACCCGAACCCGAACCCTAACCTTAACCCTAATCCGAACCCTAACCCTAACCCGAACTCTAAACCTACCCTAACACTAACCCCTAACCCTAACCCTAACACTAACCCTAACCCTAAAACCTAACCCTAACCCTAACCCTAACCCTAACCCTAACCCGAAACCTAACCCTAACACTAACCCGAACCCTAACCCTAACCCGAACACGAACCCTAACCCTAAACCTAAACCTAACCCGAACCCAAACCCGAAACCTAACACGAACCCTAACCCTAACCCTAATCCGAACACTAACCCGAACCCTAACCCTAACCCTAAACCTAACCCTAACCCGAACCCTAACCCTAACCCTAACCTGAACCCTAACACCTAACCCTATCCCGAACCCGAACCCTAACCCGAACCCGAACCCTAACACTAACCCGAAACCGAACCCTAAGCCTAACCCGAATCCGAACACGAACCCTAACCCTAACCCTAACCCGAACCCTAACCCTAAACCTAACCCTAACCCTAACCCAAACCCTAACCCTAAACCTAACTCTAACCATGACCCTAACCCTAACCATAACCCTAACCCGAACCCTAACCTTAACCCTAACCCGAAAACTAACCCTAACCCGAAATCGAACCCTAAGCCTAACCCGAACCCGAACAGGAAGCCTAACCCTAACCCTAACCCGAACCCTAACCCTAACCCGAACCCTAAACCTAACCCTAACCCTAAGCCTAACCCGAACCCTAACCATAACCCTAACCCTAACCATAACCCTAACCCGAACCCTAACCTTAACCCTAACCCGAACCCTAACCCTAACCCGAACCCTAAACCTACCCTAACCATAACACCTAACCCTAACCCTAACCCTAACGCTAACCCTAACCCTGAAACCTAACCCTAACCCTAACCCTAACCCGAACCCTAAACCTAACACTAACCCGAACCCTAACCCTAACCCTCACCCGAACCCTAACCTGAACCCTAACCCGAACCCTAACCCTTACCCTAACCCGAACCCTAACCCGAATCCTAACCCGAACCCTAACCCTAACCCTAAACCTTACCCTAAACCGAACTCTAACCCTAACCCTAACCTGAACCCTAACCCCTAACCCTAACCCGAACCCGAACCCTAACCCTAAAACTAACTTTAACCCTAACCCTAACCCGAACACTAACCCTAACCCGAACCCTAACCCGAACACTAACCCTAACCCTAACCCTAAACCTAAACCGAACCCTAACCCGAACCCAAACCCGAACCCTAACCGTAACCCTAAACCTAACCCGAACCCTAACCCGAACCCTAACCCGAACCCTAACCCTAACCCTAAACCTAACCCGAACCCTAACCCGAACCCTAACCCGAACCCTAACCCTAACCCTAACCCGAACCCTAACCCTAACCCTAACCCGAACCCTAAACCGAACCTTAACCCTAACCCTAACCCTAACCCTAATCCTAACCGGAACCCTAACCCTAACCCTAACCCGAACCCTAGCCCTAACCCTAACCCGAACCCGAACCCAAACCCAACCCTAACCCTAACCCTAACCCTAACCCGAACCCTAACCCTAACCCGAAACCTAACCCTAACACTAACCCTAACCCTAACCCGAACCCGAACCCTAACGCGACCATAACCCTAACCCTAACCCGAACCTTAACCCGAACTCTAACCCGAACCCTAACCCTAAACCCTAACCCTAACTCTAACCCTAACCCAAACCCTAACCCGAACACTAACCCGAACCCTAACCCTAACCCTATCATGAACCCTAACCCAAACCCTAACCCCTAACCCTAACCCTAACCCGAACCCTAACCCTAACCCTAAACCTAACCCGAACCCTAACCCGAACCCGAATCCTAACCCTAACCCTAACCCTAACCCGTACCCTAACCCGAACCCTAACCCTAACCCTAACCCTAAACCGAACCCTAACGCTAACCCTTAACCCTAACCCGAACCCTTACCCGAACCCTAAACCGAACCCGAAACCTAACCCTAAACCTAACCCTAAACAGAACCCTAATCCGAACCCTAACCCTAACACTAACCCAAACCCTAACGCTAACCCTTAACCCTAACCCGAACCCTAACCCGAAACCTAACCTTAACCCTAACCCGAACCCTAACCCGAACTCTAACCCGAACCCTAACCCTAACCCCTAACCCTAACCCTAACCCGAACCCTAACCCGAACTCTAACCCGAACCCTAACCCTAACCCCTAACCCTAGCCCTAACCCTAACCCTAACCCGTACCCTAACCCGAACCCTAACTCAAGCCCTAGCTCTAACCCGAACCCTAACCAGAACCCGAACCCAAATCCTAACCCTAAACCGAACCCGAACCCTAACACTAACCCGAAACGTAATCCTAACCCGAACCCTAAGCCATACCCGAACCCTAACCCGAACCCGAACTCTATCCCTAACCCTAACCCATACCCTAAACCGTACCCTAACCCGAACCCTAACTCAAACCCTAACCCTAACCGGAACCTTAACCCGAACCCGAACCCTAACCTTAACCCTAACCCGAACCCTAACTCTAACCCGAAATCTAAACCTACCCTAACACTAACCCCTAACCCTAACCCTAACACTAACCCTAACCCTAAAACCTAACCCTAACCCTAACCCTAACCCTAACCCTAACCCGAAACCTAACCCTAACACTAACCCGAACCCTAACCCTAACCCGAACCCGAACCCTAACCCTAAACCTAAACCTAAACCGAACCCAAACCCGAAACCTAACACGAACCCTAACCCGAACCCTAATCCGAACACTAACCCGAACCCTAACCCTAACCCTAAACCTAACCCTAACCCGAACCCTAACCCTAACCCTAACCTGAACCCTAACCCCTAACCCTATCCCGAACCCGAACCCTAACCCGAACCCGAACCCTAACACTAACCCGAAACCGAACCCTAAGCCTAACACGAATCCGAACACGAACCCTAACCCTAACCCTAACCCGAACCCTAACCCTAAACCTAACCCTAACCCTAACCCGAACCCTAACCCTAAACCTAACTCTAACCATAACCCTAACCCTAAACATAACCCTAACCCGAACCCTAACCTTAACCCTAACCCGAAACCTAACCCTAACCCGAAACCGAACCCTAAGCCTAACCCGAACCCGAACACGAAGCCTAACCCTAACCCTAACCCGAACCCTAACCCTAACCCGAACCCTAAACCTAACCCTAACCCTAAGCCTAACCCGAACCCTAACCATAACCCTAACCCTAACCATAACCCTAACCCGAACCCTAACCTTAACCCTAACCCGAACCCTAACCCTAACCCGAACCCTAAACCTACCCTAACCATAACACCTAACCCTAAACCTAACCCTAACCCTAACCCTAACCCTAAAACCTAACCCTAACCCTAACCCTAACCCGAACCCTAAACCTAACACTAACCCGAACCCTAACCTGAACCCTAACCCGATCCCTAACCCTTACCCTAACCCGAACCCTAACCCGAATCCTAAACCGAACCCTAACCCTAACCCTAAACCTAACCCTAAACCGAACCCTAACCCTTACCCTAACCTGAACCCTAACCCCTAACCCTAACCCGAACCCGAAACCTAACCCTAAAACTAAATTTAACCCTAACCCTAACCCGAACCCTAACCCTAACCCGAACCCTAACCCGAACCCTAACCCGAACACTAACCCTAACCCTAAACCTAACCCGAACCCTAACCCGAACCCAAACCCGAACCCTAACCGTAACCCTAAACCTAACCCGAACCCTAACCCGAACCCTAACGCGAACCCTAACCCTAACCCTAACCCGAATCCTAACCCTAACCCTAACCCGAACCCTAACCCTAAACCTAACTCTAACCATGACCCTAACCCTAACCATAACCCTAACCCGAACCCTAACCTTAACCCTAACCCGAAACCTAACCCTAACCCGAAACCGAACCCTAAGCCTAACCCGAACCCGAACAGGAAGCCTAACCCTAACCCTAACCCGAACCCTAACCCTAACCCGAACCCTAAACCTAACCCTAACCCTAAGCCTAACCCGAACCCTAACCATAACCCTAACCCTAACCATAACCCTAACCCGAACCCTAACCTTAACCCTAACCCGAACCCTAACCCTAACCCGAACCCTAAACCTACCCTAACCATAACACCTAACCCTAACCCTAACCCTAACGCTAACCCTAACCCTGAAAACTAACCCTAACCCTAACCCTAACCCGAACCCTAAACCTAACACTAACCCGAACCCTAACCCTAACCCTCACCCGAACCCTAACCTGAACCCTAATCCGAACCCTAACCCTTACCCTAACCCGAACCCTAACCCGAATCCTAACCCGAACCCTAACCCTAACCCTAAACCTTACCCTAAACCGAACTCTAACCCTAACCCTAACCTGAACCCTAACCCCTAACCCTAACCCGAACCCGAACCCTAACCCTAAAACTAACTTTAACCCTAACCCTAACCCGAACCCTAACCCTAACCCGAACCCTAACCCGAACACTAACCCTAACCCTAACCCTAAACCTAAACCGAACCCTAACCCGAACCCAAACCCGAACCCTAAACGTAACCCTAAACCTAACCCGAACCCTAAGCCGAACCCTAACCCGAACCCTAACCCTAACCCTAAACCTAACCCGAACCCTAACTCGAACCCTAACCCGAACCCTAACCCTAACCCTAAACCGAACCCTAACCCTAACCCTAACCCGAACCCTAAACCGAACCTTAACCCTAAACCTAACCCTAACCCTAATCCTAACCGGAACCCTAACCCTAACCCTAACCCGAACCCTAGCCCTAACCCTAACCCGAACCCGAACCCAAACCCAACCCTAACCCTAACCCTAACCCTAACCCGAACCCTAACCCTAACCCGAAACCTAACCCTAACACTAACCCTAACCCTAACCCGAACCCGAACCCTAACGCGACCATAACCCTAACCCTAACCCGAACCTTAACCCGAACTCTAACCCGAACCCTAACCCTAAACCCTAACCCTAACTCTAACCCTAACCCAAACCCTAACCCGAACACTAACCCGAACCCTAACCCTAACCCTATCATGAACCCTAACCCAAACCCTAACCCCTAACCCTAACCCTAACCCGAACCCTAACCCTAACCCTAAACCTAACCCGAACCCTAACCCGAACCCGAATCCTAACCCTAACCCTAACCCTAACCCGAACCCTAACCCGAACCCTAACCCTAACCCTAACCCTAAACCGAACCCTAACGCTAACCCTTAACCCTAACCCGAACCCTTACCCGAACCCTAAACCGAACCCGAAACCTAACCCTAAACCTAACCCAAACAGAACCCTAATCCGAACCCTAACCCTAACACTAACCCAAACCCTAACGCTAACCCTTAACCCTAACCCGAACCCTAACCCGAACCCTAACCTTAACCCTAACCCGAACCCTAACCCGAACTCTAACCCGAACCCTAACCCTAACCCCTAACCCTAACCCTAACCCGAACCCTAACCCGAACTCTAACCCGAACCCTAAGCCTAACCCCTAACCCTAACCCTAACCCTAACCCTAACCCGTACCCTAACCCGAACCCTAACTCAAGCCCTAGCTCTAACCCGAACCCTAACCAGAACCCGAACCCAAATCCTAACCCTAAACCGAACCCGAACCCTAACACTAACCCGAAACGTAATCCTAACCCGAACCCTAAGCCATACCCGAACCCTAACCCGAACCCGAACTCTATCCCTAACCCTAACCCATACCCTAACCCGTACCCTAACCCGAACCCTAACTCAAACCCTAACCCTAACCCGAACCCTAACCCGAACCCGAACCCTAACCTTAACCCTAACCCGAACCCTAACTCTAACCCGAACTCTAAACCTACCCTAACACTAACCCCTCACCCTAACCCTAACACTAACCCTAACCCTAAAACCTAACCCTAACCCTAACCCTAACCCTAACCCTAACCCGAAACCTAACCCTAACACTAACCCGAACCCTAACCCTAACCCGAACCCGAACCCTAACCCTAAACCTAAACCTAAACCGAACCCAAACCCGAATCCTAACACGAACCCTAACCCGAACCCTAATCCGAACACTAACCCGAACCCTAACCCTAACCCTAAACCTAACCCTAACCCGAACCCTAACCCTAACCTGAACCCTAACCCCTAACCCTATCCCGAACCCGAACCCTAACCCGAACCCGAACCCTAACACTAACCCGAAACCGAACCCTAAGCCTAACACGAATCCGAACACGAACCCTAACCCTAACCCTAACCCGAACCCTAACCCTAACCCTAACCCTAACCCTAACCCGAACCCTAACCCTAAACCTAACTCTAACCATAACCCTAACCCTAAACATAACCCTAACCCGAACCCTAACCTTAACCCTAACCCGAAACCTAACCCTAACCCGAAACCGAACCCTAAGCCTAACCCGAACCCGAACACGAAGCCTAACCCTAACCCTAACCCGAACCCTAACCCTAACCCGAACCCTAAACCTAACCCTAACTCTAAGCCTAACCCGAACCCTAACCATAACCCTAACCCTAACCATAACCCTAACCCGAACCCACACCTTAACCCTAACCCGAACCCTAACCCTAACCCGAACCCTAAACCTACCCTAACCATAACACCTAACCCTAAACCTAACCCTAACCTTAACCCTAACCCTAAAACCTAACCCTAACCCTAACCCTAACCCGAACCCTAAACCTAACACTAACCCGAACCCTAACCCTAACCCTCACCCGAACCCTAACCTGAACCCTAACCCGATCCCTAACCCTTACCCTAACCCGAACCCTAACCCGAATCCTAAACCGAACCCTAACCCTAACCCTAAACCTAACCCTAAACCGAACCCTAACCCTTACCCTAACCTGAACACTAACCCCTAACCCTAACCCGAACCCGAACCCTAACCCTAAAACTAAATTTAACCCTAACCCTAACCCGAACCCTAACCCTAACCCGAACCCTAACCCGAACCCTAACCCGAACACTAACCCTAACCCTAACCCTAAACCTAACCCGAACCCTAACCCGAACCCAAACCCGAACCCTAACCGTAACCCTAAACCTAACCCGAACCCTAACCCGAACCCTAACGCGAACCCTAACCCTAACCCTAACCCGAACCCTAACCCTAACCCTAACCCGAACCCTAACACTAAACCTAACTCTAACCATGACACTAACCCTAACCATAACCCTAACCCGAACCCTAACCTTAACCCTAACCCGAAACCTAAACCTAACCCGAAATCGAACCCTAAGCCTAACCCGAACCCGAACAGGAAGCCTAACCCTAACCCTAACCCGAACCCTAACCCTAACCCGAACCCTAAACCTAACCCTAACCCTAAGCCTAACCCGAACCCTAACCATAACCCTAACCCTAACTATAACCCTAACCCGAACCCTAACCTTAACCCTAACCCGAACCCTAACCCTAACCCGAACCCTAAACCTACCCTAACCATAACACCTAACCCTAACCCTAACCCTAACGCTAACCCTAACCCTGAAACCTAACCCTAACCCTAACCCTAACCCGAACCCTAAACCTAACACTAACCCGAACCCTAACCCTAACCCTCACCCGAACCCTAACCTGAACCCTAACCCGAACCCTAACCCTTACCCTAACCCGAACCCTAACCCGAATCCTAACCCGAACCCTAACCCTAACCCTAAACCTTACCCTAAACCGAACTCTAACCCTAACCCTAACCTGAACCCTAACCCCTAACCCTAACCCGAACCCGAACCCTAACCCTAAAACTAACTTTAACCCTAACCCTAACCCGAACCCTAACCCTAACCCGAACCCTAACCCGAACACTAACCCTAACCCTAACCCTAAACCTAAACCGAACCCTAACCCGAACCCAAACCCGAACCCTAACCGTAACCCTAAACCTAATCCGAACCCTAACCCGAACCCTAACCCGAACCCTAACCCTAACCCTAAACCTAACCCGAACCCTAACCCGAACCCTAACCCGAACCCTAACCCTAACCCTAACCCGAACCCTAACCCTAACCCTAACCCGAACCCTAAACCGAACCTTAACCCTAACCCTAACCCTAACCCTAATCCTAACCGGAACCCTAACCCTAACCCTAACCCGAACCCTAGCCCTAACCCTAACCCGAACCCGAACCCAAACCCAACCCTAACCCTAACCCTAACCCTAACCCGAACCCTAACCCTAACCCGAAACCTAACCCTAACACTAACCCTAAACCTAACCCGAACCCGAACCCTAACGCGACCATAACCCTAACCCTAACCCGAACCTTAACCCGAACTCTAACCCGAACCCTAACCCTAAACCCTAACCCTAACTCTAACCCTAACCCAAACCCTAACCCGAACACTAACCCGAACCCTAACCCTAACCCTATCACGAACCCTAACCCAAACCCTAACCCCTAACCCTAACCCTAACCCGAACCCTAACCCTAACCCTAAACCTAACCCGAACCCTAACCCGAACCCGAATCCTAACCCTAACCCTAACCCTAATCCGAACCCTAACCCGAACCCTAACCCTAACCCTAACCCTAAACCGAACCCTAACGCTAACCCTTAACCCTAACCCGAACCCTTACCCGAACCCTAAACCGAACCCGAAACCTAACCCTAAACCTAACCCTAAACAGAAACCTAATCCGAACCCTAAACCTAACACTAACCCAAACCCTAACGCTAACCCTTAACCCTAACCCGAACCCTAACCCGAACCCTAACCTTAACCCTAACCCGAACCCTAACCCGAACTCTAACCCGAACCCTAACCCTAACCCCTAACCCTAACCCTAACCCGAACCCTAACCCGAACTCTAACCCGAACCGTAACCCTAACCCCTAACCCTAACCCTAACCCTAACCCTAACCCGTACCCTAACCCGAACCCTAACTCAAGCCCTAGCTCTAACCCGAACCCTAACCAGAACCCGAACCCAAATCCTAACCCTAAACCGAACCCGAACCCTAACACTAACCCGAAACGTAATCCTAACCCGAACCCTAAGCCATACCCGAACCCTAACCCGAACCCGAACTCTATCCCTAACCCTAAACCATACCCTAACCCGTACCCTAACCCGAACCCTAACTCAAACCCTAACCCTAACCCGAACCCTAACCCGAACCCGAACCCTAACCTTAACCCTAACCCGAACCCTAACTCTAACCCGAACTCTAAACCTACCCTAACACTAACCCCTAACCCTAACCCTAACACTAACCCTAACCCTAAAACCTAACCCTAACCCTAACCCTAACCCTAACCCTAACCCGAAACCTAACCCTAACACTAACCCGAACCCTAACCCTAACCCGAACCCGAACCCTAAACCTAAACCTAAACCTAAACCGAACCCAAACCCGAAACGTAACACGAACCCTAACCCGAACCCTAATCCGAACACTAACCCGAACCCTAACCCTAACCCTAAACCTAACCCTAACTCGAACCCTAACCCTAACCCTAACCTGAACCCTAACCCCTAACCCTATCCCGAACCCGAACCCTAACCCGAACCCGAACCCTAACACTAACCCGAAACCGAACCCTAAGCCTAACCCGAATCCGAACACGAACCCTAACCCTAACCCTAACCCGAACCCTAACCCTAACCCTAACCCTAACCCTAACCCTAACCCGAACCCTAACCCTAAACCTAACTCTAACCATAACCCTAACCCTAAACATAACCCTAACCCGAACCCTAACCTTAACCCTAACCCGAAACCTAACCCTAACCCGAAACCGAACCCTAAGCCTAACCCGAACCCGAACACGAAGCCTAACCCTAACCCTAACCCGAACCCTAACCCTAACCCGAACCCTAAACCTAACCCTAACCCTAAGCCTAACCCGAACCCTAACCATAACCCTAACCCTAACTATAACCCTAACCCGAACCCTAACCTTAACCCTAACCCGAACCCTAACCCTAACCCGAACCCTAAACCTACCCTAACCATAACACCTAACCCTAAACCTAACCCTAACCCTAACCCTAACCCTAAAACCTAACCCTAACCCTAACCCTAACCCGAACCCTAAACCTAACACTAACCCGAACCCTAACCCTAACCCTCACCCGAACCCTAAACTGAACCCTAACCCGATCCCTAACCCTTACCCTAACCCGAACCCTAACCCGAATCCTAAACCGAACCCTAACCCTAACCCTAAACCTAACCCTAAACCGAACCCTAACCCTTACCCTAACCTGAACCCTAACCCCTAACCCTAACCCGAACCCGAACCCTAACCCTAAAACTAAATTTAACCCTAACCCTAACCCGAACCCTAACCCTAACCCGAACCCTAACCCGAACCCTAACCCGAACACTAACCCTAACCCTAACCCTAAACCTAACCCGAACCCTAACCCGAACCCAAACCCGAACCCTAACCGTAACCCTAAACCTAACCCGAACCCTAACCCGAACCCTAACGCGAACCCTAACCCTAACCCTCACCCGAACCCTAACCCTAACCCTAACCCGAACCCTAAACCGAACCTTAACCCTAACCCTAAACCTAACCCTAATCCTAACCGGAACCCTAACCCAAACCCTAACCCGAACCCTAGCCCTAACCCTAACCCGAACCCGAACCCTAACCCAACCCTAACCCAAAACCTAACCCGAACCCGAACCCTAACACTAACCCTAACCCTAAACCTAACCCTAACCCGAACCTTAACCCTAACCCTAACCCTAAACCTAACCCTAACCCGAACTCTAACCCTAAACCTAACCCTAACCCTAACCCGAACCCTAACCCTAACCCGAAACCTAAACCTAACACTAACCTTAACCCTAACCCGAACCCGAACCCTAACCGGACCCTAACCCTAAACCTAACCCGATCCTTAACCCGAACTCTAACCCGAACCCTAACCCTAAACCCTAACCCTAAACCTAACCCGAACCCTAACCCGAACCCAAACCCGAACCCGACCCTAACCCTAACCCTAACCCGAACCTTAACACTAACCCGAACCCTAACCCTAACCCTCACCCGAACCCTAACCTGAACCCGAACCCGAACCCTAGCCATAACCCTAACCCGAACCCTAACCCAACCCTAACCCTAACCCTAACCCGAACCCGAACCCTAACACTAACCCTAACCCTAAACCTAACCCTAACCCGAAACTTAACCCTAACCCTAACCCTAAAACCTAACCCTAACCCTAACCCTAACCCGAAACCTAACCCTATCACTAAACTGAACCCTCTCCCTAACCCTCACCCGAACCCTAACCTGAACCCTAACCCGAACCCTAACCCTTACCCTAAACCGAACCCTAACACGAATCCTAACCCGAACCCTAACCCTAACCCTAAACCTAACCCTAAACCGAACCCTAACCCTAACCCTAACCTGAACCCTAACCCCTAACCCTAACCCTAACCCGAACCCTAACCCTAACCCGAACCCTAACCCGAACCCTAACCCGAACAGTAACCCTAACCCTAACCCTAAACCTAACCCGAACCCTAACCCGAACCCAAACCCGAACCCTAACCGTAACCCTAAACCTAACCCGAACCCTAACCCGAAACCTAACCCGAACCCTAACCCTAACCCTAACCCGAACCCTAACCCTAACCCTAACCCGAACCCTAACCCGAACCTTAACCCTAACCCTAACCCTAACCCTAATCCTAACCGGAACCCTAACCCTAACCCTAACCCGAACCCTAGCCCTAACCCTAACCCGAACCCGAACCCAAACCTAGCCCCAAACCGAACCCGAACCCTAACACTAACCCGAACCGTAACCCTAAACCGAACCCTAACCCTAACTCGAACCCTAACCCGAACTCTAAACCTACCCTAACACTAACACCTAACCCTAACCCTAACACTAACCCTAACCCTAAAACCTAACCCTAACCCTAACCCTAAGCCTAACCCTAACCCGAAACCTAACCCTAACACTAACCCGAGCCCTACCCTAACCCGAACCCGAACCCTAACCCTAAACCTAAACCTAACCCGAACCCTAACCCGAAACCTAACACGAACCCTAACCCGAACCCTAACCCGAACACTAACCCGAACCCTAACCCTAACCCTACACCTAACCCTAACCCGAACCCTAACCCTAACCCTAACCTGAACCCTAAAACCTAACCCTAACACGAACCCGAACCCTAACCCGAACCCGAACCCTAACCCTAACCCGAAACCGAACCCTAAGCCTAACCCGAACCCGAACACGAACCCTAACCCTAACCCTAACCCGAACCCTAACACTAACCCTAACCCTAACCCTAACCCTAACCCGAACCCTAACCCTAAACCTAACTATAACCATAACTCTAACCCTAACCATAACCCTAACCCGAACCCTAACCTTAACCCTAACCCGAACCCTAACCCTAACCCGAAACCGAACCCTAAGCCTAACCCGAACCCTAAGCTTAACCTTAACCCGAACCCTAAACCTAACCCGAACCCTAACCCTAACCCTAACCCTAAACCTAACCCCTAACCCTAACCCTATCCCTAACCCTAAAACCTAACCCTAACCCTAACCTTAACCCTACCCTAAACCGAACCCTAACCCTAACCCTAACCCTAACCCTAACCCGAACCCGAACCCTAACCCTAACCCGAACCCTAACCCTAAACCTAACCCTAAGCCTAACCCGAACCCTAACCATAAACCTAACCCTAACCATAACCCTAACCCGAACCCTAACCTTAACCCTAACCCGAACCCTAACCCTAACCCGAACCCTAAACCTACCCTAACCATAACACGTAACCCTAACCCTAACCCTAACGCTAACCCTAACCCTGAAACCTAATCCTAACCCTAACCCTAACCCGAACCCTAAACCTAACACTAACCCGAACCCTAACCCTAACCCTCACCCGAACCCTAACCTGAACCCTAACCCGAACCCTAACCCTTACCCTAACCCGAACCCTAACCTGAATCCTAACCCGAACCCTAACCCTAACCCTAAACCTTACCCTAAACCGAACCCTAACCCTAACCCTAACCTGAACCCTAACCCCTAAACCTAACCCGAACCCGAACCCTAACCCTAAAACTAACTTTAACCCTAACCCTAACCCGAACCCTAACCCTAACCCGAACCCTAACCCGAACACTAACCCTAACCCTAACCCTAAACCTAAACCGAACCCTAACCCGAACCCAAACCCGAACCCTAACCGTAACCCTAAACCTAACCCAAACCCTAACCCGAACCCTAACCCGAACCCTAACCCTAACCCTAACCCGAACCCTAACCCTAATCCTAACCCGAACCCTAAACCGAACCTTAACCCTAACCCTAAACCTAAACCTAATCCTAACCGGAACCCTAACCCTAACCCTAACCCGAACCCTAGCCCTAACCCTAACCCGAACCCGAACCCAAACCCAACCCTAACCCTAACCCTAACCCGAACCCGAACCCTAACCCTAACCCGAAACCTAACCCTAACACTAACCCTAACCCTAACCCGAACCCGAACCCTAACGCGACCATAACCCTAACCCTAACCCGAACCTTAACCCGAACTCTAACCCGAACCCTAACCCTAAACCCTAACCCTAACTCTAACCCTAACCCGAACCCTAACCCGAACACTAACCCGAACCCTAAACCTAACCCTATCCCGAACCCTAACCCAAACCCTAACCCCTAACCCTAACCCTAACCCGAACCCAAACCCTAACCCTAAACCTAACCCGAACCCTAACCCGAACCCGAATCCTAACCCTAACCCTAACCCTAACCCGAACCCTAACCCGAACCCTAACCCTAACCCTAACCCTAAACCGAACCCTAACGCTAACCCTTAACCCTAACCCGAACCCTAACCCGAACCCTAAACCGAACCCGAAACCTAACCCTAAACCTAACCCTAAACAGAACCCTAATCCGAACCCTAACCCTAACCCTAACCCAAACCCTAACGCTAACCCTTAACCCTAACCCGAACCCTAACCCGAACCCTAACCTTAACCCTAACCCGAACCCTAACCCGAACTCTAACCCGAACCCTAACCCTAACCCCTAACCCTAACCCTAACCCGAACCCTAACCCGAACTCTAACCCGAACCCTAACCGTAACCCCTAACCCTAACCCTAACCCTAACCCGTACCCTAACCCGAACCCTATCTCAAGCCCTAGCTCTAACCCGAACCCTAACCCGAACCCGAACCCAAATCCTAACCCTAAACCGAACCCGAACCCTAACACTAAACCGAAACGTAACCCTAACCCGAACCCTAACCCGAACCCGAACTCTATCCCTAACCCTAACCCGTACCCTAACCCGTACCCTAACCCGAACCCTAACTCAAACCCTAACCCTAACCCGAACCCTAACCCGAACCCGAACCCTAACCTTAACCCTAACCCGAACCCTAACCCTAACCCGAACTCTAAACCTACCCTAACACTAACCCCTAACCCTAACCCTAACACTAACCCTAACCCTAAAACCTAACCCTAACCCTAACCCTAACCCTAACCCGAAACCTAACCCTAACACTAACCCGAACCCTAACCCTAACCCGAACCCGAACCCTAACCCTAAACCTAAACCTAACCCGAACCCAAACCCGAAACCTAACACGAACCCTAACCCGAACCCTAATCCGAACACTAACCCGAACCCTAACCCTAACCCTAAACCTAACCCTAACCCGAACCCTAACCCTAACCCTAAACTGAACCCTAACCCCTAACCCTATCCCGAACCCGAACCCTAACCCGAACCCGAACCCTAACACTAACCCGAAACCGAACCCTAAGCCTAACCCGAATCCGAACACGAACCCTAACCCTAACCCTAACCCGAACCCTAACCCTAACCCTAACCCGAACCCTAACCCTAAACCTAACTATAACCATAACCCTAACCCTAACCATAACCCTAACCCGAACCCTAACCTTAACCCTAACCCGAAACCTAACCCTAACCCGAAACCGAACCCTAAGCCTAACCCGAACCCGAACACGAAGCCTAACCCTAACCCTAACCCGAACCCTAACCCTAACCCGAACCCTAAACCTAACCCTAACCCTAAGCCTAACCCGAACCCTAACCATAACCCTAACCCTAACTATAACCCTAACCCGAACCCTAACCTTAACCCTAACCCGAACCCTAACCCTAACCCGAACCCTAAACCTACCCTAACCATAACACCTAACCCTAAACCTAACCCTAACCCTAACCCTAACCCTAAAACCTAACCCTAACCCTAACCCTAACCCGAACCCTAAACCTAACACTAACACGAACCCTAATCCTAACCCTCACCCGAACCCTAACCTGAACCCTAACCCGAACCCTAACCCTTACCCTAACCCGAACCCTAACCCGAATCCTAAACCGAACCCTAACCCTAACCCTAAACCTAACCCTAAACCGAACCCTAACCCTTACCCTAACCTGAACCCTAACCCCTAACCCTAACCCGAACCCGAACCCTAACCCTAAAACTAACTTTAACCCTAACCCTAACCCGAACCCTAACCCTAACCCGAACCCTAACCCGAACCCTAACCCGAACACTAACCCTAACCCTAACCCTAAACCTAACCCGAACCCTAACCCGAACCCAAACCCGAACCCTAACCGTAACCCTAAACCTAACCCGAACCCTAACCCGAACCCTCACCCGAACCCTAACCCTAACCCTAACCCGAACCCTAACCCTAACCCTAACCCGAACCCTAACCCGAACCTTAAGCCTAACCCTAACCCTAACCCTAACCCTAATCCTAACCGGAACCCTAACCCAAAGCCTAACCCGAACCCTAGCCCTAACCCTAACCCGAACCCGAACCCTAACCCAACCCTAACCCAAAACCTAACCCGAACCCGAACCCTAACACTAACCCTAACCCTAAACCTAACCCTAACCCGAACCTTAACCCTAACCCTAACCCTAAACCTAACCCTAACCCGAACTCTAACCCTAAACCTAACCCTAACCCTAACCCGAACCCTAACCCTAACCCGAAACCTAAACCTAACACTAACCCTAACCCTAACCCGAACCCGAACCCTAACCGGACCCTAACCCTAAACCTAACCCGAAACTTAACCCGAACTCTAACCCGAACCCTAACCCTAAACCCTAACCCTAAACCTAACCCGAACCCTAACCCGAACCCAAACCCGAACCCGACCCTAACCCTAACCCTAACCCGAACCTTAACCCTAACCCTAACCCTAACCCTAATCCTAACCGGAACCCTAACCCTAACCCGAACCCGAACCCTAACACTAACCCTAACCCTAAACCTAACCCTAACCCGAAACTTAACCCTAACCCTAACCCTAAAACCTAACCCTAACCCTAACCCTAACCCGAACCCTAACCCTAACACTAACCCGAACCCTAACCCTAACCCTCACCCGAAACCTAACCTGAACCCTAACCCGAACCCTAACCCTTACCCTAACCCGAACCCTAACACGAATCCTAACCCGAACCCTAACCCTAACCCTAAACCTAACCCTAAACCGAACCCTAACCCTAACCCTATCCTGAACCCTAACCCCTAACCCTAACCCGAACCCGAAACCTAACCCTAAAACTAACTTTAACCCTAACCCTAACCCGAACCCTAACCCTAACCCGAACCCTAACCCGAACCCTAACCCGAACAGTAACCCTAACCCTAACCCTAAACCTAACCCGAACCCTAACCCGAACCCAAACGCGAACCCTAACCGTAACCCTAAACCTAAACCGAACCCTAACCCGAAACCTAACCCGAACCCTAACCCTAACCCTAACCCGAACACTAACCCTAACCCTAACCCGAACCCTAACCCGAACCTTAACCCTAACCCTAACCCTAACCCTAATCCTAACCGGAACCCTAACCCTAAACCTAACCCGAACCCTAGCCCTAACCCTAACCCGAACCCGAACCCAAACCTAGCCCCAAACCGAACCCGAACCCTAACACTAACCCGAACCGTAACCCTAAACCGTACCCTAACCCTAACCCGAACCCTAACCCGAACTCTAAACCTACCCTAACACTAACACCTAACCCTAACCCTAACACTAACCCTAACCCTAAAACCTAACCCTAACCCTAACCCTAAGCCTAACCCTAACCCGAAACATAACCCTAACACTAACCCGAACCCTAACCCTAACCCGAACCCGAACCCTAACCCTAAACCTAAACCTAACCCGAACCCAAACCCGAAACCTAACACGAACCCTAACCCGAACCCTAACCCGAACACTAACCCGAACCCTAACCCTAACCCTAAACCTAACCCTAACCCGAACCCTAACCCTAACCCTAACCTGAACCCTAACCCCTAACCCTAACCCGAACCCGAACCCTAACCCGAACCCGAACCCTAAGCCTAACCCGAAACCGAACCCTAAGCCTAACCCGAACCCGAACACGAACCCTAACCCTAAACCTAACCCGAACCCTAACACTAACCCTAACCCTAACCCTAACCCTAACCCTAACCCGAACCCTAACCCTAAACCTAACTATAACCATAACCCTAACCCTAACCCTAACCCTAACCCGAACCCTAACCCGAACCCTAACCCGAACCCTAACCCTAACCCTAACCCGAACCCTAACCCTAACCCTAACCCGAACCCTAACCCGAACCTTAACCCTAACCCTAATCCTAACCCTAATCCTAACCGGAACCCTAACCCTAACCCTAACCCGAACCCTAGCCCTAACCCTAACCCGAATCCGAACCCTAACCCAACCCTAACCCTGACCCTAACCCTAACCCGAACCCTAACCCTAACCCGAACCCGAACCCAAACCCAACCCTAACCCTAACCCTAACCCGAACCCGAACCCTAACCCTAACCCGAAACCTAACCCTAACACTAACCCTAACCCTAACCCGAACCCGAACCCTAACGCGACCATAACCCTAACCCTAACCCGAACCTTAACCCGAACTCTAACCCGAACCCTAACCCTAAACCCTAACCCTAACTCTAACCCTAACCCGAACCCTAACCCGAACACTAACCCGAACCCTAAACCTAACCCTATCCCGAACCCTAACCCAAACCCTAACCCCTAACCCTAACCCTAACCCGAACCCAAACCCTAACCCTAAACCTAACCCGAACCCTAACCCGAACCCGAATCCTAACCCTAACCCTAACCCTAACCCGAACCCTAACCCGAACCCTAACCCTAACCCTAACCCTAAACCGAACCCTAACGCTAACCCTTAACCCTAACCCGAACCCTAACCCGAACCCTAAACCGAACCCGAAACCTAACCCTAAACCTAACCCTAAACAGAACCCTAATCCGAACCCTAACCCTAACCCTAACCCAAACCCTAACGCTAACCCTTAACCCTAACCCGAACCCTAACCCGAACCCTAACCTTAACCCTAACCCGAACCCTAACCCGAACTCTAACCCGAACCCTAACCCTAACCCCTAACCCTAACCCTAACCCGAACCCTAACCCGAACTCTAACCCGAACCCTAACCGTAACCCCTAACCCTAACCCTAACCCTAACCCGTACCCTAACCCGAACCCTAACTCAAGCCCTAGCTCTAACCCGAACCCTAACCCGAACCCGAACCCAAATCCTAACCCTAAACCGAACCCGAACCCTAACACTAAACCGAAACGTAACCCTAACCCGAACCCTAACCCGAACCCGAACTCTATCCCTAACCCTAACCCGTACCCTAACCCGTACCCTAACCCGAACCCTAACTCAAACCCTAACCCTAACCCGAACCCTAACCCGAACCCGAACCCTAACCTTAACCCTAACCCGAACCCTAACCCTAACCCGAACTCTAAACCTACCCTAACACTAACCCCTAACCCTAACCCTAACACTAACCCTAACCCTAAAACCTAACCCTAACCCTAACCCTAACCCTAACCCGAAACCTAACCCTAACACTAACCCGAACCCTAACCCTAACCCGAACCCGAACCCTAACCCTAAACCTAAACCTAACCCGAACCCAAACCCGAAACCTAACACGAACCCTAACCCGAACCCTAATCCGAACACTAACCCGAACCCTAACCCTAACCCTAAACCTAACCCTAACCCGAACCCTAACCCTAACCCTAAACTGAACCCTAACCCCTAACCCTATCCCGAACCCGAACCCTAACCCGAACCCGAACCCTAACACTAACCCGAAACCGAACCCTAAGCCTAACCCGAATCCGAACACGAACCCTAACCCTAACCCTAACCCGAACCCTAACCCTAACCCTAACCCGAACCCTAACCCTAAACCTAACTATAACCATAACCCTAACCCTAACCATAACCCTAACCCGAACCCTAACCTTAACCCTAACCCGAAACCTAACCCTAACCCGAAACCGAACCCTAAGCCTAACCCGAACCCGAACACGAAGCCTAACCCTAACCCTAACCCGAACCCTAACCCTAACCCGAACCCTAAACCTAACCCTAACCCTAAGCCTAACCCGAACCCTAACCATAACCCTAACCCTAACTATAACCCTAACCCGAACCCTAACCTTAACCCTAACCCGAACCCTAACCCTAACCCGAACCCTAAACCTACCCTAACCATAACACCTAACCCTAAACCTAACCCTAACCCTAACCCTAACCCTAAAACCTAACCCTAACCCTAACCCTAACCCGAACCCTAAACCTAACACTAACACGAACCCTAATCCTAACCCTCACCCGAACCCTAACCTGAACCCTAACCCGAACCCTAACCCTTACCCTAACCCGAACCCTAACCCGAATCCTAAACCGAACCCTAACCCTAACCCTAAACCTAACCCTAAACCGAACCCTAACCCTTACCCTAACCTGAACCCTAAACCCTAACCCTAACCCGAACCCGAACCCTAACCCTAAAACTAACTTTAACCCTAACCCTAACCCGAACCCTAACCCTAACCCGAACCCTAACCCGAACCCTAACCCGAACACTAACCCTAACCCTAACCCTAAACCTAACCCGAACCCTAACCCGAACCCAAACCCGAACCCTAACCGTAACCCTAAACCTAACCCGAACCCTAACCCGAACCCTAACCCGAACCCTAACCCTAACCCTAACCCGAACCCTAACCCTAACCCTAACCCGAACCCTAACCCGAACCTTAAGCCTAACCCTAACCCTAACCCTAACCCTAATCCTAACCGGAACCCTAACCCAAAGCCTAACCCGAACCCTAGCCCTAACCCTAACCCGAACCCGAACCCTAACCCAACCCTAACCCAAAACCTAACCCGAACCCGAACCCTAACACTAACCCTAACCCTAAACCTAACCCTAACCCGAACCTTAACCCTAACCCTAACCCTAACCTAACCCTAACCCGAACTCTAACCCTAAACCTAACCCTAACCCTAACCCGAACCCTAACCCTAACCCGAAACCTAAACCTAACACTAACCCTAACCCTAACCCGAACCCGAACCCTAACCGGACCCTAACCCTAAACCTAACCCGAAACTTAACCCGAACTCTAACCCGAACCCTAACCCTAAACCCTAACCCTAAACCTAACCCGAACCCTAACCCGAACCCAAACCCGAACCCGACCCTAACCCTAACCCTAACCCGAACCTTAACCCTAACCCTAACCCTAACCCTAATCCTAACCGGAACCCTAACCCTAACCCGAACCCGAACCCTAACACTAACCCTAACCCTAAACCTAACCCTAACCCGAAACTTAACCCTAACCCTAACCCTAAAACCTAACCCTAACCCTAACCCTAACCCGAACCCTAACCCTAACACTAACCCGAACCCTAACCCTAACCCTCACCCGAAACCTAACCTGAACCCTAACCCGAACCCTAACCCTTACCCTAACCCGAACCCTAACACGAATCCTAACCCGAACCCTAACCCTAACCCTAAACCTAACCCTAAACCGAACCCTAACCCTAACCCTAACCTGAACCCTAACCCCTAACCCTAACCCGAACCCGAAACCTAACCCTAAAACTAACTTTAACCCTAACCCTAACCCGAACCCTAACCCTAACCCGAACCCTAACCCGAACCCTAACCCGAACAGTAACCCTAACCCTAACCCTAAACCTAACCCGAACCCTAACCCGAACCCAAACGCGAACCCTAACCGTAACCCTAAACCTAAACCGAAACCTAACCCGAAACCTAACCCGAACCCTAACCCTAACCCTAACCCGAACCCTAACCCTAACCCTAACCCGAACCCTAACCCGAACCTTAACCCTAACCCTAACCCTAACCCTAATCCTAACCGGAACCCTAACCCTAAACCTAACCCGAACCCTAGCCCTAACCCTAACCCGAACCCGAACCCAAACCTAGCCCCAAACCGAACCCGAACCCTAACACTAACCCGAACCGTAACCCTAAACCGTACCCTAACCCTAACCCGAACCCTAACCCGAACTCTAAACCTACCCTAACAGTAACACCTAACCCTAACCCTAACACTAACCCTAACCCTAAAACCTAACCCTAACCCTAACCCTAAGCCTAACCCTAACCCGAAACATAACCCTAACACTAACCCGAACCCTAACCCTAACCCGAACCCGAACCCTAACCCTAAACCTAAACCTAACCCGAACCCAAACCCGAAACCTAACACGAACCCTAACCCGAACCCTAACCCGAACACTAACCCGAACCCTAACCCTAACCCTAAACCTAACCCTAACCCGAACCCTAACCCTAACCCTAACCTGAACCCTAACCCCTAACCCTAACCCGAACCCGAACCCTAACCCGAACCCGAACCCTAAGCCTAACCCGAAACCGAACCCTAAGCCTAACCCGAACCCGAACACGAACCCTAACCCTAAACCTAACCCGAACCCTAACACTAACCCTAACCCTAACCCTAACCCTAACCCTAACCCGAACCCTAACCCTAAACCTAACTATAACCATAACCCTAACCCTAACCCTAACCCTAACCCGAACCCTAACCCGAACCCTAACCCGAACCCTAACCCTAACCCTAACCCGAACCCTAACCCTAACCCTAACCCGAACCCTAACCCGAACCTTAACCCTAACCCTAATCCTAACCCTAATCCTAACCGGAACCCTAACCCTAACCCTAACCCGAACCCTAGCCCTAACCCTAACCCGAATCCGAACCCTAACCCAACCCTAACCCTGACCCTAACCCTAACCCGAACCCTAACCCTAACCCGAAACCTAACCCTAACACTAACCCTAACCCTAACCCGAACCTGAACCCTAACCCGACCCTAACCCTAACCCTAACCCGAACCTTAACCCGAACTCTAACCCGAACCCTAACCCTAAAGCCTAACCCTAACTCTAACCCTAAACCGAACCCTAACCCGAACACTAACCCGAACCCTAACCCTAACCATATCCCGTACCCTAACCCAAACCCGAACCCCTAACCCTAACCCTAACCCGAACCCTAACCCTAACCCTAAACCTAACCCGAACCCTAACCCGAACCCGAACCCTAACCCTAACCCTAACCCTAACCCGAACCCTAACCCGAACCCTAACCCTAACCCTAACCCTAAACCGAACCCTAACGCTAACCCTTAACCCTAACCCGAACCCTAACCCGAACCCTAAACCGAACCCGAAACCTAACCCTAAACCTAACCCTAAACAGAACCCTAACCCGAACCCTAACCCTAACCCTAACCCTAACCCAAACCCTAACGCTAACCCTTAACCCTAACCCGAACCGTAACCCGAACCCTAACCCTAACCCTAACCCGAACCCTAACCCGAACTCTAAACCGAACCCTAACCCTAACCCCTAACCCTAACCCTAACCCGAACCCTAACCCGAACTCTAACCCGAACACTAACCCTAACCCCTAACCCTAACCCTAACCCTAACCCTAACCCGTACCCTAACCCGAACCCTAACTCAAGCCCTAGCTCTAACCCGAACCCTAACCCGAACCCGAACCCAAATCCTAACACTAAACCGAACCCGAACCCTAACACTAACCCGAAACGTAACCCTAACCCGAACCCTAACCCGAAACCGAACTCTATCCCTAACCCTAACCCGTACCCTAACCCGTACCCTAACCCGAACCCTAACTCAAACCCTAACCCTAACCCGAACCCTAACCCGAACCCGAAACCTAACCTTAACCCTAACCCGAACTCTAACCCTAACCCGAACTCTAAACCTACCCTAACACTAACCCCTAACCCTAACCCTAACACTAACCCTAACCCTAAAACCTAACCCTAACCCTAACCCTAACCCTAACCCTAACCCTAAACCTAACCCTAACACTAACCCGAACCCTAACCCTAACCCGAACCCGAACCCTAAACCTAAACCTAAACCTAACTCGAACCCAAACCCGAAACCTAACACGAACCCTAACCCGAACCCTAACCCGAACACTAACCCGAAACCTAACCTTAACCCTAAACCTAACCCTAACCCGAACCTTAACCCTAACCCTAACCTGAACCCTAACCCCTAACCCTAACCTGAACCCGAACCCTAACCCGAACCCGAACCCTAACCCTAACCCGAAACCGAACCCTAAGCCTAACCCGAACCCGAACACGAACCCTAACCCTAACCCTAACCCGAACCCTAACCCTAACCCTAACCCTAACCCTAACCCGAACCCTAACCCTTAACCTAACTCTAACCTTAAACCTAACCCTAACCCGAACCCTAACTCTAACGCGAACCCTACCCCGAACCCTAACCCGAACACTAAACCTAACCCTAACCCTAACCCTAACCCGAACCCTAACCCGAACCCTAACCCGAACACTAACCCTAACCCTAACCCTAACCCTAACCCGAACCCTAACCCGAACCCTAACTCGAACCCTAACCCTAACCCTAACCCGAACCGTAACCCGAACCCTAACCCTAAGCCTACACCGAACCCTAACCCTAACCAGAACCCTACCCGGAACCTTAACCCTAACGCTAACCCTAACCCTAATCCTAACCCGAACCCTAACCCTAACCCTAACCCGAACCCTAGCCCTAACCCTAACCCGAACCCGAACCCTAACCCGAACCATAACCCTAACCCTAACCCGAACCCGAACCTTAACACTAACCCTAAACCTAACCCTAACCCTAACCCGAACCTTTACCCTAACCCTAAACCTAATCCTAACCCTAACCCGAACTCTAACCCTAACCCTAACCCTAACCCTAACCCTAACCCGAACCCTAACCCTAACCCGAACCCTAACACTAACCCGAACCCTAACCCCAACCCTAACCCGAACCCTAACCCTAACCCGAACCCTAACCCTAACCGTAACCCGATCCCTAACCCTAACCCTAACCTGAACCCTAACCCCTAAGCCTAACCAAACCCGAACCCTAACCCGAACCCGAACCCAAACCGAACCCGAACCCTAACCCTAACCCGAACCTGAACCCGAAGCATAACCCTAACCCTAAACGGAACCCTAACCCTAACCCTAACCCTAACCCTAAACCTAACCCGAACCCTAACCCTAACCTTACTCTAATCCGAACCCTAACCCTAACCCTAACCCTAACCTGAACCCTAACCCTAAACCAAACCCTAACCCAAACCCTAACCCTAACCCGAACCCTAACCCTAACCCTAACCCTAACCCGAAACCTAACCCTAACCCGAACCCTAAGCCGAACCCGAACCTGAACCCTAACCCTAACCCTAACCCTAACCCGAACCCTAACCCTAACCCGAACCCAAACACTAACCCTAACCCTAACCCGAACCCTAACGCTAACCATTAACCCTAACCCGAACCCTAACCCGAAACCTAACCCAAACCCGAACCCTAACCTAACCTTAACCAAAACCCGAACCCTAACCCGAACCCTAACCCTAACCCTAACCCGAACCCTAACGCTAACCCTTAACCCTAACCCGAATCCTAACCCAAACCCTAACCCTAACACTAACCCTAACCTAAACCCTAACCCGAACTCTAACCCGAACCCTAAACCTAACCCCTAACCCTAACCCTAACCCGAAACCTAACCCTAAACCGAACCCGAACCCTAACCCTAACCCGAACCCTAACCCTAACCCTTACCCTAACCCGAACCCTAACCAGAACCCGAACCCTAACCCGAACCCGAACTCTAACCCTAAACCTAACCCTAACCCATACCTTAACCCGAACCCTAACTCAAACCCTAACCCTAACCCGAACCCTAACCCGAACCCGAACCCAAACCCCAACCCTAAACCGAACCCGAACCCTAACACTAACCCGAACCGTAACACTAACTCGAACCCTACCCAAAACCGAACCCTAACCCGAACCCGAACTCTAACCCTAACCCTAACCCTAACCATAACAGTACCCTAACCCGAACCCTAACTCAAACCCTAACCCTAACCCGAACCCTAACCGGAACCCGAACCCAAACCCTAACCCTAAACCGAACCCGAACACTAACACTAACCTGAACCGTAACCCTAAACCAAACCCTAACCCTAACCCTAACCCTAACCCGAAACCGAACCCGAACCCTAACCCGAACCCTAACCTTAACCCTAACCCGTACCCTAACCCGAACCCTAACCCTAACCCAAACCCTAAACCTAACCCTAACCGTAACCCGAACCCTAACCCTAAACCTAACCCTAACCCGATCCCTAAACCTAACCCTAACCTGAACCCAAACCCCTAACCCTAACCTGAACCCGAAACCTAACCCGAACCCGAACCCAAACCGAACCCGAACCCTAACCCTAACCCGAACCTGAACCCGAACCCTAACCCTAACCCTAAACCGAACCCTAACCCTAACCCTAACCCTAAACCTAACCCGAACCCTAACCCTAACCTAACTCTAACCCTAACCCTAACCCTAACCCGAACCCTAACCCTAAACCGAACCCGAACCCGAACCCTAACGCTAACCCTAACCCTAACCCTTACCTCAACCCTAACCCTAAACCAAACCCTAACCCTAACCCTAACCCTAAGCCTAACCCGAACCCTAACCCTAAACCTAACCCTAACCCGAACCCTAACCTGAACCCTAACCCCTAACCCTAACCCGAACTCGAACCCTAACCCGAACCCGAACCTTTACCCGAACCCGAACCCTAACCCTAATCCGAACCCGAAACCGAAACCTAACCATAACCCTAACCCGAACCCTAACCCTAACCCTAACCCTAACCCTAACCCTAACCCTAACCCTAACCCGAACCCTAAACCTAACCCTAACTCTAACCCTAACCCTAACCCTAATCCGAAACCTAACCCTAACCCGAACCCGAACACTAACCCGAACCCTAACCCTAACCCTAACCCTAACCCGAACCCTAACCCTAATCCTAACCCGAACCCGAACCCTAACCCGAAACACTACCCTAACCCTAACCCGAAACCTAACCCCTAACCCGAACCCGAACCCGAGCCCTAACCCAAACCCGAACCCTAACCCTAACCCGAACCCGAACCCTAACCATAACCCTAACCAGAACCCTAACCCTAACCCTAACCCGAACCCTAACCCTAAACCTAACCCGAACCCTAACAATAACCCTAACCCAAACCTTAACTCGAACCCTAAACCTGAACCTAACCCTAACCCTAACCCTAACCCGAACCCTAACACTAACCC
>JAVLSZ010000001.1:2635000-2647500 GCA_032313775.1 Urocyon cinereoargenteus | reverse complement strand
GAAACCTAACCCTAACCCTAACCCGAACCATAACCCGAACCTTAACCCTAACCCTAACCCTAATCCTAACCCGAACACTAACCCTAAACCTAACCCGAACCCTAGCCCTAACCCTAACCCGAACCGGAACCCTAACCCGAACCCTAACCCTAACCCTAACCCGAACCCGAACCCTAACACTAATCCTAACCCTAACCCTAACCCTAACGCGAACATTAACCCTAACCCTAACCCTAACCCTAAACCGAACCCTAACCCGAACTCTAACCCTAACCCTAACCCTAACACTAACACTAACCCTAACCCGAACCCTAACCCTAACCTGAAACCTAACCCTAACCCTAACCCTAATCCTAACCCGAACCCGAACTCTAACCCGAACCCTAACCCTAAACCTAATCCGATCCCTAACCCTAACCCTAACCCGAACCCACCCTAACCCTAACCCTAATCCGAACCCTAACCCTAACCCTAACCCTAAACCGAACCCTAACCCTAACCCTAACCCTAACCTGAACCCTAACCCGAACACGAATCCTAACCCGAACCCTAACCCTAACCCGAACCCTAACCCGAACCCTAACCCTAACCCTAACCCTAACCCTAACTCGAACCCTAACACTAACCCTTAACCCTAACCCGAAACCTAACCCGAACCCTAACCCGAACCCGAACCCTAACCCTAAACCTAACCCTAACCTGAACCCTAACCCGAACCCTAACCCTAACCCTAACTCTAACGCGAACCCTAACGCTAACCCTTAACACTAACCCGAACCCTAACCCGAATCCTAACCCTAACGCTAACCCTAACCCGAACCCTAACCCGAACTCTAACCCGAACCCTAACCCTAACCCCTAACCCTAACCCTAAACCGAAACCTAACCCTAACCCGAACCCTAACACTAACCCTAACCCCTAACCCTAACCCTAACCCTAACCGTAACCCTAACCCTAAAACCTAACCCTAAACCTAACCCTAACGCTAACCCTAAACCGAACCCTAACCCTAACCCTAACCCTAACACAAACCCTATCCCGAACCCTAACCCTAACCCTAACCCTAAACCGAAACCTAACCCTTAACCTAACGCTAACCCTAACCCTAACCCTAACCCTAACCCGAACCATAACCCGAACCCGAAACCCTAACCCTAATCCGAACCCTAACCCTAAACCTAACCCAAACCCTAACCCGAACCCTAACCCTAAACCTAATCCTAACCCTAACCCTAAACCTAACCCGAACCCTAACCCTAACCCTAACCCAAACCCTAACCCGAACCCTAACCCTAAACCTAATCCTAAACCTAACCCTAACCCGAACCCGAAACCGAACCCTAACCCGAACCCTAACCTGAACCCTAAACCTAACCCGAACCCTAACCCTAACCCTAACCCGAACCCTAACCCTAACCCTAACCCTAACCCTAACCCGAGCCCTTAACCTAACCCTAACCTGAACCCTAACCCCTAACCCTAACCCTAACCCGAACCCGAAACCTAACCCTAACCCGAACCTTAACCCTAAACCTAACCCTAAGCCTAACACGAACCCTACCCCTAACCCTAACCCTAACCCTATCCCGAACACTAACCTTAACCCTAACCCGAACCCTAACACTAACCCGAACCCTGACACTAACCCTAACCCTAACCCTAACCCCTAACACTAACACTAACTCTTACCCTCTCCCTAACCCTAAAACCTAACCCTAACCCTAAACCTAACCCTACCCTAACCCGAACCCTAACCCTAAACCTAACCCTAACCCTAACCCTAACCCGAACGTTAACCCTAACCCGAACCCTAACCCTAACCCTAACCCTAAGCCTAACCCGAACCCTAACCCTAACCCTAACCCTAACCCTAACCCTAACCCGAACCCTAACCATAACCCTAACCCGAACCCTAACCCTAACCCGAACTCTAAACCTACCCTAACACTAACCACTAACCCTAACCCTAACACTAACCCTAACCCTAAAACCTAACCCTAACCCTAACCCTCACCCTAACCCGAAACGTAACCCTAACACTAACCCGAACACTAACCCTAACCCGAACCCGAACCCTAACCCTAAACCTAAACCTAACCCGATCCCAAACCCGAAACCTAACACGAACCCTAACCCGAACCCTAAACCGAACACTAACCCGAACCCTAACCCTAACCCTAAACCTAACCTTAACCCGAACCCTAACCCTAACCCTAACCTGAACCCTAACCCCTAACCCTAACTCGAACCCGAACCCTAACCCGAACCCGAACCCTAACCCTAACCCGAAACCGAACCCTAAGCCTAACCCGAACCCGAACACGAACCCTAACCCTAACCCTAACCCGAACCCTAACCCTAACCCTAACCCTAACCCTAACCCTAACCTGAACCCTAACCCTAAACCTAACTCTAACCTTAAACCTAACCCTAACCCAAACCCTAACTCTAACCCGAACCCTAACCCGAACCCTAACCCGAACACTAACCCTAACCCTAACCCTAACCCTAACCCTAAGCCCGAACCTGAACCCTAAACCTAACCCTAATCCTAACCCGAACCCTAACCCGAACCCTAACCCGAACCCCAACCCTAAACCTAACCCGAACCCGAACCCTAAACCTAACCCTAACCCTAACCCGAACCCGAACCCTAACCCTAACCCGAACCCTACCCTAACCCTAACCCTAACCCGAACCCTAAACCTAACACTAACCCAAACCCTAACCCTAAACCGAAACCTAACCCGAACCCAACCCTAACCCGGACCCTAACGCTAACCCGAACCCTGACCCTAACCCTAACACGACACCTAAACCTAACCCGAACCCTAACCTTAAACCTAACCCGAACCCTAACCCAAAACCTAACCCTAACCCTAACCCGAAACCTAACCCTAACACGTACCCTAACCCTAACCCTAACCCGAACCCTAACCCGAACCCTAACCCTAACCCTAACCCTAAACCTAACCCGAACCCTAACGCTAACCCTAGCCCGAACCCGAACCCTAACCCTAACCCTAACCCTAACCCTAACCCTAAACCGAACCCTACCTTAACCCTAACCGTAACCCGAACCCGAACCCGAAACCTAACCCTAAACCTAATCCTAACCCGAACCCTAACCCTAACCCGAACCCTAACCCTAACCCTAACCCGTACCCTAACCCGAACCCTAACCCTAACCCGAACCCTAACCTAACCCTAACCCTAACCCGAACCCTAACCCTAACCCTAACCCTAACCCTAACCCGATCCCTATACCTAACCCTAACCCGTACCCTAACCCGAAACCTAACCCTAACCCGAACCCTAACCCTAACCCTAACCCTAACCCGAACCCTAACCCTAACCCTACCCCTAACCCTAACCCGATCCCTATACCTAACCCTAACCTGACCCCTAACGCTAAGCCTAACACGAACCCTAACCTTAACCCTAACTCTAACCCTAACCCTATCCCGAACACTAACCTTAACCCTAACCCGAACCCGAACCCTAACCCGAACCCTAACCCTAACCCTAACCCTCACCCTAACCCCTAACCCTAACCCTAACCCTAACCGTATCCCTAACCCTAAAACCTAACCCTAACCCTAACCCTAACCCTACCCTAACCCAAACCCTAAACCTAAACCTAACCCTAACACTAACCCTAACCTGAAACCTAAAACTAACCCGAAACCTAACCCTAACCCTAACCCTAAGCTTAACCCGAACCCTAACCCTAAACCTTACCCTAACCCTAACCCGAACCCTAACCTTAAACCTAACCCGAACGCTAACCCTAACCCGAACCCTAAACCTACCTAACCCTAACCCCTAACCCTAACCCTAACCCTAACCCTAAAACCTAACCCTAAGCCTAACCCGAACCCGAACACGAACCCTAACCCTAACCCTAACCCGAACCCTAACCCTAACCCTAACCCTAACCCTAACCTGAACCCTAACCCTAAACCTAACTCTAACCTTAAACCTAACCCTAACCCGAACCCTAACTCTAACCCGAACCCTAACCCGAACCCTAACCCGAACACTAACCCTAACCCTAACCCTAAACCTAACCCGAACCCTAAACCGAACCCGAACCCGAACCCTAACCGTAACCCTAAACCTAACCCGAACCCTAACCCGAACCCTAACTCGAACCCTAACCCTAACCCTAACCCGAACCGTAACCCGAACCCTAACCCTAAACCTACACCGAACCCTAACCCAAACCCGAACCCTAACCCGAACCTTAACCCTAACCCTAACCCTAACCCTAATCCTAACCCGAACCCTAACCCTAACCCGAACCCTAGCCCTAACGCTAACCCGAACCCGAACCCTAACCCGAACCATAACCCTAACCCTAACCCGAACCCGAACCTTAACACTAACCCTAAACCTAACCCTAACCCTAACCCTAAACCTAATCCTAACCCTAACCCTAAACCTAACCCTAACCCTAACCCTAACCCTAACCCTAACCCTATCCCGAACCCTAAACCGAACCTTAACCCTAACCCTAAACCTAATCCTAACCCTAACCCGAACTCTAACCCTAACCCTAACCCTAACCCTAACCCTAACCCGAACCCTAACCATAAACCGAACCCTAACACTAACCCGAACCCTAACCCCAACCCTAACCCGAACCCAGTCCTAACCCAAACCCTAACCCTAACCCTAACCCGATCCCTATACCTAACCCTAACCTGAACCCTAACCCCTAAGCCTAACCTGAACCCGAACCCTAACCCGAACCCGAACCCAAACCGAACCCGAACCCTAACCCTAACCCGAACCTGAACCCGAACCATAACCCTAACCCTAAACGGAACCCTAACCCTAACCCTAACCCTAAACCTAACCCTAACCCTAACCTAACTCTAACCCGAACCCTAACCCTAACCCTAACCCTAACCTGAACCCTAACACTAAACCAAACCCTAACCCAAACCCTAACCCTAACCCGAACCCTAACCCTAACCCTAACCCTAACCCGAACCCTAACCCTAAACCGAACCCTAACCCGAACCCGAACCTGAACCCTAACCCTAACCCTAACCCTAACCCGAACCCTAACCTGAACCCAAACCCTAACCCTAACCCTAACCCGAACCCTAACGCTAACCATTAACCCTAACCCGAACCCTAAACCGAACCCTAACCCAAACCCGAACCCTAACCTAACCCTAACCCAAACCCGAACCCTAACCCGAACCCTAACCCTAACCCTAACCCGAACCCTAACGCTAACCCTTAACCCTAACCCGAATCCTAACCCGAACGCTAACCCTAACACTAACCCTAACCCGAACCCTAACCCGAACTCTAACCCGAACCCTAAACCTAACCCCTTACCCTAACCCTAACCCGAAACCTAACCCTAAACCGAACCCGAACCCTAACTCTAACCCGAACCCTAACCCTAACCCTTACCCTAACCCGAACCCTAACCAGAACCCGAACCCTAACCCGAACCCGAACTCTAAACCTAAACCTAACCCTAACCCGTACCTTAACCCGAACCCTAACTCAAACCCTAAACCTAACCCGAACCCTAACCCGAACCCGAACCCAAACCCCAACCCTAAACCGAACCCGAACCCTAACACTAACCCGAACCGTAACACTAACTCGAACCCTACCCAAACCTGAACCCTAACCCGAACCCGAACTCTAACCCTAACCCTAACCCTAACCATAACCGTACCCTAACCCGAACCCTAACTCAAACCCTAACCCTAACCCGAACCCTAACCGGAACCCGAACCCAAACCCTAACCCTAAACCGAACCCGAACACTAACACTAACCAGAACCGTAACCCTAAACCGAACCCTAACCCAAACCCGAACCCTAACCCGAATCCGAACCCTAACCCTAACCCGAACACGAATCCTAACCCTTAGCCTAACCCGAACCATAACCCTAACCCTAACCCTAACCCGAAACCGAAACCGAACCCTAACCCGAACCCTAACCCTAACCCTAACCCGTACCCTAACCCGAACCCTAAACCTAACCCAAACCCTAACCCTAACCCTAACCCTAACCCGAACCCTAACCCTAACCCTAACCCTAACCCGATCCCTAAACCTAACACTAACCTGAACCCAAACCCCTAACCCTAACCTGAACCCGAAACCTAACCCGAACCCGAACCCAAACCGAACCCGAACCCTAACCCTAACCCGAACCTGAACCCGAACCCTAACTCTAACCCTAAACCGAACCCTAACCCTAACCCTAACCCTAACCCTAAACCTAACCCGAACCCTAACCCTAACCCTAACCCTTCCCTGAACCCTAACCCTAAACCAAACCCTAACCCTAACCCTAACCCTAAGCCTAACCCGAACCCTAACCCTAAACCTAACCCTAACCCGAACCCTAACCTGAACCCTAACCCCTAACCCTAACCCGAACTCGAACCCTAACCCGAACCCGAACCCTTACCCGAACCCGAACCCTAACCCTAACCCTAACCCGAACCCGAACCCGAAACCTAACCATAACCCTAACCCGAACCCTAACCCTAACCCTAACCCGAACCCTAACCCGAACCCTAACCCTAACCCTAACTCTAACCCTAACCCTAACCCTAATCCGAAACCTAACCCTAACCCGAACCCGAACACTAACCCGAACCCTAACCCTAAACCTAACCCTAACCCGAAACCTAACCCTAACCCCAACCCTAACCCTAACCCTAACCCTAAGCCTAACACGAACCCTAACCTTAACCCTAACCCTAACCCTAACCCTATCCCGAACCCTAACCTTAACCCTAACCCGAACCCTAACCCTAACCCGAACCCTAACCCTAACCCTAACCCTAAAACTAACCCCTAACCCTAACCCTAACCCTAACCGTATCCCTAACCCTAAAACCTAACCCTAACCCTAAGCCTAACCCTACCCTAACCCGAACCCTAAACCTAACCCTAACCCTAACCCTAACCCGAACCCAAACCCTAACCCGAACCCTAAACCTACGCTAACCCTAAGCCCTAACCCTAACCCTAACCCTAAAACCTAACCCTAACCCTAACCCTAAACCTAACCCGAACCCTAACCCTAACACGTACCCTAACCCTGACCCTAACCCGAACCCTAACCCGAACCCTAACCCTAACCCTAACCCTAAGCTTAACCCGAACCCTAACCCTAAACCTTACCCTAACCCTAACCCGAACCCTAACCTTAAACCTAACCCGAACGCTAACCCTAACCCGAACCCTAAACCTACCTAACCCTAACCCCTAACCCTAACCCTAACCCTAACCCTAAAACCTAACCCTAACCCTAACCCTAACCCGAACCCGAACCCTAACCCTAACACTAACCCGAACACTAACCCTAACCCGAACCCGAACCCTCACCCTAAACCTAAACCTAACCCGAACCCTAACCCGAACCCTAACCCAAACCCTAACCTGAACCCTAACCCGATCCCTAACCCTAACCCTAACCCGAACCCTAACCCAAACCCTAACCCGAACCCTAACCCTAACCCTAAACCTAAACCTAACCCGAACCCTAACCCTAACCCTAACCTGAACCCTAACCCCGAACCCTAACCCGAACCCGAACCCTAAACCGAACCCGAACACTAACCCTAACCCGAAACCGAACCCTAAACCTAACCCGAACCCGAACCCTAACCGTAACCCTAACCGTAACCCGAACCCTAACCCGAACCTAACCCGAACCCTAACCCTAACCCTAACCCGAAACGTAACCCCAACCCTAACCCTAACCCTACCCCGAAACCTAACCCTAACCCTAACCCGAACCATAACCCGAACCTTAACCCTAACCCTAACCCTAATCCTAACCCGAACACTAACCCTAAACCTAACCCGAACCCTAGCCCTAACCCTAACCCGAACCGGAACCCTAACCCGAACCCTAACCCTAACCCTAACCCGAACCCGAACCCTAACACTAATCCTAACCCTAACCCTAACCCTAACGCGAACATTAACCCTAACCCTAACCCTAACCCTAAACCGAACCCTAACCCGAACTCTAACCCTAACCCTAACCCTAACACTAACACTAACCCTAACCCGAACCCTAACCCTAACCTGAAACCTAACCCTAACCCTAACCCTAATCCTAACCCGAACCCGAACTCTAACCCGAACCCTAACCCTAAACCTAATCCGATCCCTAACCCTAACCCTAACCCGAACCCACCCTAACCCTAACCCTAATCCGAACCCTAACCCTAACACTAACCCTAAACCGAACCCTAACCCTAACCCTAACCCTAACCTGAACCCTAACCCGAACACGAATCCTAACCCGAACCCTAACCCTAACCCGAACCCTAACCCGAACCCTAACCCTAACCCTAACCCTAACCCTAACTCGAACCCTAACACTAACCCTTAACCCTAACCCGAAACCTAACCCGAACCCTAACCCGAACCCGAACCCTAACCCTAAACCTAACCCTAACCTGAACCCTAACCCGAACCCTAACCCTAACCCTAACTCTAACGCGAACCCTAACGCTAACCCTTAACACTAACCCGAACCCTAACCCGAATCCTAACCCTAACGCTAACCCTAACCCGAACCCTAACCCGAACTCTAACCCGAACCCTAACCCTAACCCCTAACCCTAACCCTAAACCGAAACCTAACCCTAACCCGAACCCTAACACTAACCCTAACCCCTAACCCTAACCCTAACCCTAACCGTAACCCTAACCCTAAAACCTAACCCTAAACCTAACCCTAACGCTAACCCTAAACCGAACCCTAACCCTAACCCTAACCCTAACACAAACCCTATCCCGAACCCTAACCCTAACCCTAACCCTAAACCGAAACCTAACCCTTAACCTAACGCTAACCCTAACCCTAACCCTAACCCTAACCCGAACCATAACCCGAACCCGAAACCCTAACCCTAATCCGAACCCTAACCCTAAACCTAACCCAAACCCTAACCCGAACCCTAACCCTAAACCTAATCCTAACCCTAACCCTAAACCTAACCCGAACCCTAACCCTAACCCTAACCCAAACCCTAACCCGAACCCTAACCCTAAACCTAATCCTAAACCTAACCCTAACCCGAACCCGAAACCGAACCCTAACCCGAACCCTAACCTGAACCCTAAACCTAACCCGAACCCTAACCCTAACCCTAACCCGAACCCTAACCCTAACCCTAACCCTAACCCTAACCCGAGCCCTTAACCTAACCCTAACCTGAACCCTAACCCCTAACCCTAACCCTAACCCGAACCCGAAACCTAACCCTAACCCGAACCTTAACCCTAAACCTAACCCTAAGCCTAACACGAACCCTACCCCTAACCCTAACCCTAACCCTATCCCGAACACTAACCTTAACCCTAACCCGAACCCTAACAGTAACCCGAACCCTGACACTAACCCTAACCCTAACCCTAACCCCTAACACTAACACTAACTCTTACCCTCTCCCTAACCCTAAAACCTAACCCTAACCCTAAACCTAACCCTACCCTAACCCGAACCCTAACCCTAAACCTAACCCTAACCCTAACCCTAACCCGAACGTTAACCCTAACCCGAAACCTAACCCTAACCCTAACCCTAAGCCTAACCCGAACCCTAACCCTAACCCTAACCCTAACCCTAACCCGAACCCGAACCCTAACCATAACCCTAACCCGAACCCTAACCCTAACCCGAACTCTAAACCTACCCTAACACTAACCACTAACCCTAACCCTAACACTAACCCTAACCCTAAAACCTAACCCTAACCCTAACCCTCACCCTAACCCGAAACGTAACCCTAACACTAACCCGAACACTAACCCTAACCCGAACCCGAACCCTAACCCTAAACCTAAACCTAACCCGATCCCAAACCCGAAACCTAACACGAACCCTAACCCGAACCCTAAACCGAACACTAACCCGAACCCTAACCCTAACCCTAAACCTAACCCTAACCCGAACCCTAACCCTAACCCTAACCCTAACCCGAAACCGAAACCGAACCCTAACCCGAACCCTAACCCTAACCCTAACCCGATCCCTAAACCTAACACTAACCTGAACCCAAACCCCTAACCCTAACCTGAACCCGAAACCTAACCCGAACCCGAACCCAAACCGAACCCGAACCCTAACCCTAACCCGAACTTGAACCCGAACCCTAACTCTAACCCTAAACCGAACCCTAACCCTAACACTAACCCTAACCCTAAACCTAACCCGAACCCTAAACCTAAACCTAACCCTTCCCTGAACCCTAACCCTAAACCAAACCCTAACCCTAACCCTAAACCTAAGCCTAACCCGAACCCTAACCCTAAACCTAACCCTAACCCGAACCCTAACCTGAACCCTAACCCCTAACCCTAACCCGAACTCGAACCCTAACCCGAACCCGAACCCTTACCCGAACCCGAACCCTAACCCTAACCCTAACCCGAACCCGAACCCGAAACCTAACCATAACCCTAACCCGAACCCTAACCCTAACCCTAACCCGAACCCTAACCCGAACCCTAACCCTAACCCTAACTCTAACCCTAACCCTAACCCTAATCCGAAACCTAACCCTAACCCGAACCCGAACACTAACCCGAACCCTAACCCTAAACCTAACCCTAACCCGAAACCTAACCCTAACCCCAACCCTAACCCTAACCCTAACCCTAAGCCTAACACGAACCCTAACCTTAACCCTAACCCTAACCCTAACCCTATCCCGAACCCTAACCTTAACCCTAACCCGAACCCTAACCCTAACCCGAACCCTAACCCTAACCCTAACCCTAAAACTAACCCCTAACCCTAACCCTAACCCTAACCGTATCCCTAACCCTAAAACCTAACCCTAACCCTAAGCCTAACCCTACCCTAACCCGAACCCTAAACCTAACCCTAACCCTAACCCTAACCCGAACCCTAACCCTAACCCGAACCCTAAACCTACGCTAACCCTAAGCCCTAACCCTAACCCTAACCCTAAAACCTAACCCTAACCCTAACCCTAAACCTAACCCGAACCCTAACCCTAACACGTACCCTAACCCTGACCCTAACCCGAACCCTAACCCGAACCCTAACCCTAACCCTAACCCTAACCCTAACCCGAATCCTAACCCTAATCCTAACCCGAACCCGAACCCTAACCCGAACCACTACCCTAACCCTAACCCGAAACCTAACCCCTAACCCGAACCCGAACACGAGCCCTAACCCGAAACCGAACCCTAACCCTAACCCTAACCCGAACCCGAACCCTAACCCTAACCCTAACCAGAACCCTAACCCTAACCCTAACCCGAACCCTAACCCTAAACCGAACCCGAACCCTAACCCTAACCCTAACCCAAAACTTAACTCGAACCCTAACCCTAACCCTAACCCTAACCCTAACCCGAACCCTAACCCTAACCCTAACCGAAACCCTAAACCTATCCCTAACCCGACCCGAAACCTAACCCCTTAACCGAATCCTAACCCTAACCCGAACCCTAACCCGAACCCTAAACCTAACCCTAAGCCGGAACCCTAACCCTAACCATAACCCTAACCCTAACCCGAACCCTAAACCGAACCCCAACCCTAACCCTAACCCGAACCCGAACCCTAACCCTAACCCTAACCCGAACCCTAACCCTAACCCGAACCTTAACCCTAACCCTAACCCTAACCCGAAACCTAACCCTAACCCTAACCTGACCCCTAACCCGAACCCTAACACGAACCCTAACTCTAAACCTAACCCTAACTCTAACCCGAACCCTAACCCTAACCCTTACCCGAACCCTAACCCTAACCCGAATCCTAACCCTAACCCTAAATCTTACCCTAACCCGAACCGTAACCCTAACCCTAAACCTAACCCTAACCCTAACCCGAACCCTAACCCTAAACCTAACCCTAACCCCTAACCCTAACCCTAAACCTAACCGTAACCCTAACCCTAAAACCTAACCCTAACCCTAACCCTAATGATAACCCTAACCCGAACCCTAACCCTAACCCTAACCCTAACCCTAACCCGAACCCTAACCCTAACTCGAACCCTAACCCTAACCCTAACCCGAACCATAACCCTAACCCTAACCCTAACCCGAACCCTAACCCTAACCCTAACCCGAACCCTAACCCTAACCGTAACCCGAACCCTAACCCGAACCCTAACCCTAAACCTAAACCGAAACCTAACCCTAACCCTAACCCGAACCCTAACCCGAACCCTAACACTAACACTAACCCTAACCCTAACCCGAACCCTAACCCTAACCCTAACCGGAACCCTAACCCTAACCCTAACACGAACCCGAACCCTAACCCCTTACCCGAATCCTAACCCTAAACCGAACCCTAACCCGAACCCTAACCCTAACCCTAACCCCGAACCTGAACCCTAAACCTAACCCTAACCCTAACCCGAAACCTAACCCGAACCCTAACCCGAACCCCAACCCTAAACCTAACCCGAACCCGAACCCTAAACCTAACCCTAACCCTAA
>JAVLSZ010000001.1:2590000-2607500 GCA_032313775.1 Urocyon cinereoargenteus | reverse complement strand
CCCTAAACCTAACCATAACTCTAACCCTAACCCTAACCCGTACCCGAACCCTAACCCTAACCCGAACGCTAACCCTAACACTAAACCTAACCCTAACCCTAACCCGAACCCTAAACCTAACCCGAAACCTAACCCTAACCCTAAACCTAACCCTAACCCGAACTCGAACACTAACCCGAACCCTAACCCTAACCCTAATCCGAAACCTAACCCTAACCCTAACCCGAACCCTAACCCTAACTCTAACCCTAATCCGAAACCTAACCCTAACCCTAAACCTAACCCTAACCCGAACCCGAACCCTAACCCTAACCATAACCCTCACCCGAACCCTAACCCTAAACCTAACCCTAACCCTAAACCTAACCCTAACCCTAACCCGAACCCTAAACCGAACCCTAAACCTAACCCTAACCCTAACCCGAACCCTAACCCGAACCCTAACCCGAACCCAAACCCTAACCCGAACCCTAAACCTAACCCTAACCCGAACCCTAACCCTAACCCTAACCCGAACCCTAACCCTAACTCTAACCTTAACCCGAACCCTAACCCGAACCCTAACCCGAACCCTAACCCGAATCCTAACTCTAACCCTCACCCGAACCCTAACCCGAACCCGAACCCTAACCCTAACCATAACCCTCACCCGAACCCTAACCCTAACCCTAACCCTAACCCTAACCTGAACCGTAACCTGAACCCTAACCCGAACCCGAACCCTAAACCTAACCCTAACCCTAACCCGAACCCTAACCGGAACCCTAACCCTAACCCTAACCCTAACCCGAACCCTAACCCGAACCCTAACCCGAACCCAAACCCTAACCCGAACCCTAAACCTAACCCTAACCCGAACCCTAACCCTAACACTAACCCGAACCCTAACCCTAACTCTAACCCTAACCCGAACCCTAACCCGAACCCTAACCCGAACCCTAACCCGAACACTAACCCGAACCCTAACCCGAACCCTAACCCTAACCAAAACCCAAACCCTAACCCGAACCCTAACCCTAAACCTAATCCTAACCCTAAACCTAACCCTAACCCTACCCCGAACCTTAACCCTTACACTAACCCTAACCCTAACCCTAATTCGAACCCTAAACCTAACACTAATCCGAACGCTAGCCCTAACCCTTACCCGAACCCGAACCCTAACCCGAACCCCAACCCTAACCCTACCCCGTAACCGAACCCTAACACTAACCCTAACCCTAACCCTAACCCTAACACGAACCCTAACCCTAACCCTAACCCTAACCCTAACCCTAAACCTAAACCGAACCCTAAACCTAACCCTAACCCTAACCCGAACCCGAACCCTAAACCTAACCCCTATCACGAACCCTAACCCTAACCGGAAACCGAACCCTAACCCGAAAGCTAACCCTAACCCTAACCCTAACCCTAACCCGAACTCGAACCCTAACCCGAACGCTAACCCTAAACCTAATCCGAACCCTAACCCTACCCTAATCCGAACCCTAACCCTAACCCTAACCCTAATCCGAACCCTAACCCTCACCCTAACCCTAACACTAACCCGTACCCGAAACCTAACCCTAACCCGAACACTAACCCTAACCCTAACCCTAACCCGAACCCTAACCCTAATCCTAACACGAACCCTAACCCGAACCCGAACCCTAACCCTAAACCTAACCCGAACCCTAACCCGAACCCTAACCCTAACCCTAACCCGAACCCTAACGCTAACCCTTAACCCTAACCCGAACCCTAACCCGAAACCGAACACTAACTCTAACCCTAACACGAACACTAACCCGAAACCTAACCCGAACCCGAACCCTATCCCTAACCCTAACCCTAACCCGTACCCTAACCCAAACCCTAACTCAAACCCTAACCCTAAACCGAACCCTAACCCGAACCCGAACATAAACCCTAACCCTAAACCGAACACGAACACTAACACTAACTCGAACCGTAACCCTAAAACTAATCCTAAACCTAACCCCAACCCTAACCCGAAACCGAACCCTAACCCTAACCCGAAACCGAACCCTAACCCTAACCCTAACCCGAACCCTAACCCTACCCCGAACCCTAACCCTAACCCTAACCCGAACCCTAACCCGAACCCGAACCCGAACCCTAACCCTAACCCGAACCCTAACCCTAACGTTAAAACTAACCCGAACCCTAACCCGAACCCGAACAATAACCCTAACCCTAACCCGAACCCTAACCCTAACCCTAACCCTAACCCGAACCCTAACCCTAACCCTAACCCGACCCCTAACCCGAACCCTATCACGAAACCTAACCCTAACCCTAACCCTAACTCTAACCCTAAACCTAACCCTAACCCTAACCCGAACCCTAACCCTCACCCGAACCTGAACCCGAACCATAACCCTAACCCTAAACGGAACCCTAACCCTAACCCTAACCCTAAACCTAACCCGAACCCTAACCCTAACCTAACTCTAACCCGAACCCTAACCCTAACCCTAACCCTAACCTGAACCCTAACCCTAAACCAAACCCTAACCTAAACCCTAACCCTAACCCGAACCCTAACCCTAACCCTAACCCTAACCCGAACCCTAACCCTAACCCGAACCATAACCCTAACCCGAACCTGAACCCTAACCCTAACCCTAACCCTAACCCGAACCCTAACCCGAACCCAAACCCTAACCCTAACCCTAACCCGAACCCTAACGCTAACCATTAACCCTAACCGGAACCCTAACCCGAACCCTAACCCAAACCCGAACCCTAACCTAACCCTAACCCAAACCCGAACCCTAACCCGAACCCTAACCCTAACCCTAACCCAAACCCTAACGCTAACCCTTAACCCTAACCCGAATCCCAACCCGAACCCTAACCCTAACACTAACCCTAACCCGAACCCTATCCCGAACTCTAACCCGAACCCTAAACCTAACCCCTAACCCTAACCCTAACACGAAACCTAACCCTAAACCGAAACCGAACCCTAACCCTAACCCGAACCCTAACCCTAACCCTTACCCTAACCCGAACCCTAACCAGAACCCGAACCCTAACCCGATCCCGAACTCTAACCCGAACCCTAAACCTAACCCCTAACCCTAACCCTAACACGAAACCTAACCCTAAACCGAAACCGAACACTAACCCTAACCCTAACCCTAACCATAACCGTACCCTAACCCGAACCCTAACTCAAACCCTAACCCTAACCCGAACCCTAACCGGAACCCGAACCCAAACCCTAACCCTAAACCGAACCTGAACACTAACACTAACCTGAACCGTAACCCTAAACCGAACCCTAACCCAAACCCGAACCCTAACCCGAAACCGAACCCTAACCCTAACACGAACACGAATCCTAACCATTACCCTAACCCTAACCCTAACCCTAACCCTAACCCTAACCCTAACCCGAAACCGAAACCGAACCCTAACCCGAACCCTAACCCTAACCCTAACCCGTACCCTAACCCGAACCCTAAACCTAACCCAAACCCTAACCCTAACCCTAACCCTAACCCGAACCCTAACCCTAACCCTAACCCGATCCCTAAACCTAACCCTAACCTGAACCCAAATCCCTAACCCTAACCTGAACCCGAAACCTAACCCGAACCCGAACCCAAACCGAACCCGAACCCTAACCCTAACCCGAACCTGAACCCGAACCCTAACCCTAACCCTAAACCGAACCCTAACCCTAAACCTAACCCTAAACCTAATCCGAACCCTAACCCTAACCTAACTCTAACCCTAACCCTAACCCTAACCCGAACCCTAACCCTAAACCGAACCCTTACCCAAACCCTAACCCTAACCCTAACCCTAACCCTTACCTGAACCCTAACCCTAAACCAAACCCTAACGCTAACCCTAACCCTAACCCGAACCATAACCCTAAACCTAACCCTAACCCGAACCCTAACCTGAACCCTAACCCCTAACCCTAACCCGAACTCGAACCCTAACCCGAACCCGAACCCTTACCCGAACCCGAACCATAACCCTAACCCGAACCCGAACCCGAAACCTAACCATAACCCTAACCCGAAACCTAACCCTAACCCTAACCCTAACCCGAACCCTAACCCTAACCCTAACTCTAACCCTAACCCTAACCCTAATCCGAAACCTAACCCTAACCCGAACCCGAGCCCTAACCCGAACCCTAACCCTAACCCTAACCCTAACCCGAACCCTAACCCTAACCCCAACCCTAACCCTAACCCTAACCCTAAGCCTAACACGAACCCTAACCTTAACCCTAACCCTAACCCTAACCCTAACCCTATCCCGAAACCTAACCTTAACCCTAACCCGAACCCTAACCCTAACCCGAACCATAATCCTAACCCTAACACTAAACCTAACCCCTAACCCTAACCCTAACCCTAACCGTATCCCTAACCCTAAAACCAAACCCTAACCCTAAGCCTAACCCTACCCTAACCCGAACCCTAACCCTAACCCGAACCATAATCCTAACCCTAACACTAAACCTAACCCCTAACCCTAACCCTAACCCTAACCGTATCACTAACCCTAAAACCAAACCCTAACCCTAAGCCTAACCCTACCCTAACCCGAACCCAAAACCTAACCCTAACCCTAACCCTAACCAGAACCCTAACCCTAACCCAAACCCTAAACCTACCCTAACCCTAACCCCTAACCCTAACCCTAACCCTAACCCTAAAACCTAACCCTAACCCTAACCCTAAACCTAACACGAACCCTAACCCTAACAAGTACCCTAACCCTAACCCTAACCCGAACCCTAACCCGAACCCTAACCTTAACCCTAACCCTAACCCTAACACGAACCCTAACCCTAATCCTAACCCGAACCCGAAACCTAACCCGAACCACTACCCTAACCCTAACCCGAAACCTAACCCCTAACCCGAACCCGAACCCGAGCCCTAACCCGAACCCGAACCCTAACCCTAACCCGAACCCGAACCCTAACCCTAACCAGAACCCTAACCCTAACCCTAACCCGAACCCTAACCCTAAACCTAACCCGAACCCTAACTCTAACCCTAACCCAAACCTTAACTCGAACCCTAACCCTAACCCTAACCCTAACCCGAACCCTAACCCTAACCCTAACCGAAACCCTAACTTTAACCCTAACCCGAACCCGAACCCTAACCCCTTAACCGAATCCTAACCCTAACCCGAACCCTAACCCGAACCCTAACCCTAACCCTAACCCGGAACCCTAACCCTAACCATAACCCTAACCCTAACCCGAACCCTAAACCGAACCCCAACCCTAACCCTAACCCGAACCCGAACCCTAACCCTAACCCTAACCCGAACCCTAACCCTAACCCGAACCTTAACTCTAACCCTAACCCTAACACGAACCCTAACACTAACACTAACCTGACCCCTAACCAGAACACTAACACGAACCCTAACACTAACCCTAACCCTAACTCTAACCCGAACCTTAACCCTAACCCTTACCCGAACCCTAACCCTAACCCTAAACCTAACCCTAACCCGAACCGTAACCCTAACCCTAACCCTAAACCTAACCCTAACCCTAACCCGAACCCTAACCCTAACCCTAACCCTAACCCTAACCCCTAACCCTAACCCTAACCCTAACCGTAACCCTAACCCTAAACCCTAACCCTAACCCTAACCCTAATGCTAACCCTAACCCGAACTCTAACCCTAACCCTAACCCGAACCCTAACCCTAACTCGAACCCTAACACTAACCCTAACCCTAACCCGAACCCTAAACCTAACCCTAACCCTAACCCGAACCCTAACCCTAACCCTAACCCGAACCCTAACCCTAACCCTAACCCGAACCATAACCCGAACCCTAACACTAACACTAACCCTAACGCTAACCCGAACCCTAATCCTAACCCTAACCGGAACCCTAACCCTAACCCTAGCACGAACCCGAACCCAACCCCTTACCCGAATCCTAACCCTAACCCAAACCCTAACCCGAACCCTAAACCTAACCCTAACCCCGAACCTGAACCCTAAACCTAACCCTAACCCTAACCCGAACCCTAACCCGAACCCTAACCCGAACCCCAACCCTAAACCTAACCCGAACCCGAACCCTAAACCTAACCCTAACCCTAACCCGAACCCTAACCCTAACCCGAACCCTACCCTAACCCTAACCCTAACCCGAACCCTAAACCTAACACTAACCCGACCCCTAACCCGAACCCTACACGAACCCTAACCCTAACCCTAACCCTAACCCTAACCCGAACCCTAACCCTAACACTAACCCGAACCCTAACCCTAACCAGAACCCTAACCCTAACCCGAACCCGAACCCGAACCCTAACCCTAACCCGAACCCTAACCCTAACGCTAAACCTAACCCGAACCCTAACCCAAACCCGAACCCTAACCCGAACCCGAACCCTAACCCTAACCCTAACACGAACCCTAAACCTAACCCTAACTCTAACCCGAACCCTAACCCTAACCCTAACCTGACCCCGAACCCGAACCCTAACACGAACCCTAACCCTAAACCTAACCATAACTCTAACCCTAACCCTAACCCGAACCCGAACCCTAACCCTAACCCGAACGCTAACCCTAACACTAAACCTAACCCTAACCCTAACCCGAACCCTAACCCTAACCCTAATCCGAAACCTAACCCTAACCCTAACCCGAACCCTAACCCTAACTCTAACCCTAATCCGAACCCTAACCCTAACCCTAAACCTAACCCTAACCCGTACACGAACCCTAACCCTAACCCGAACACTAAACCTAACCCTAACCCTAACCCGAACCCTAACTCTAACCCTCACCCGAACCCTAACCCGAACCCGAACCCTAACCCTAACCATAACCCTCACCCGAACCCTAAACCTAAACCTAACCCGAACCCTAAACCTAACCCTAACCCTAAACCGAACCCTAAACCGAACCCTAAACCTAACCCTAACCCTAACCCGAACCCGAACCCTAACCCTAACCCGAACCCGAACCCTAAACCTAACCCTAACCCTAACCCGAACCCTAACCGGAACCCTAAACCTAACCCTAACCCTAACCCGAACCCTAACCCGAACCCTAACCCGAACCCAAACCCTAACCCGAACCCTAAACCTAACCCTAACCCGAACCCTAACCCTAACCCTAACCCGAACCCTAACCCTAACTCTAACCCTAACCCGAACCCTAACCCGAACCCTAACCCGAACCCTAACCCGAACCCTAACCCTAACCCGATCCCTAAACCTAACCCTAACATGAACCCAAATCCCTAACCCTAACCTGAACCCGAAACCTAACCCGAACCCGAACCCAAACCGAACCCGAACCCTAACCCACACCCGAACCTGAACCCGAACCCTAACCCTAACCCTAAACCGAACCCTAACCCTAAACCTAACCCTAAACCTAATCCGAACCCTAACCCTAACCTAACTCTAACCCTAACCCTAACCCTAACCCGAACCCTAACCCTAAACCGAACCCTTACCCGAACCCTAACCCTAACCCTAACCCTAACCCTTACCTGAACCCTAACCCTAAACCAAACCCTAACGCTAACCCTAACCCTAACCCTAACCCGAACCATAACCCTAAACCTAACCCTAACCCGAACCCTAAACTGAACCCTAACCCCTAACCCTAACCCGAACTCGAACCCTAACCCGAACCCGAACCCTTACCCGAACCCGAACCATAACCCTAACCCGAACCCGAACCCGAAACCTAACCATAACCCTAACCCGAAACCTAACCCTAACCCTAACCCTAACCCGAACCCTAACCCTAACCCTAACTCTAACCCTAACCCTAACCCTAATCCGAAACCTAACCCTAACCCGAACCCGAGCCCTACCCGAACCCTAACCCTAACCCTAACCCTAACCCGAACCCTAACCCTAACCCCAACCCTAACCCTAACCCTAACCCTAAGCCTAACACGAACCCTAACCTTAACCCTAACCCTAACCCTAACCCTATCCCGAAACCTAACCTTAACCCTAACCCGAACCCTAACCCTAACCCGAACCATAATCCTAACCCTAACACTAAACCTAACCCCTAACCCTAACCCTAACCCTAACCGTATCCCTTACCCTAAAACCAAACCCTAACCCTAAGCCTAACCCTACCCTAACCCGAACCCTAACCCTAACCCGAACCATAATCCTAACCCTAACACTAAACCTAACCCCTAACCCTAACCCTAACCCTAACCGTATCACTAACCCTAAAACCAAACCCTAACCCTAAGCCTAACCCTACCCTAACCCGAACCCTAAACCTAACCCTAACCCTAACCCTAACCCGAACCCTAACCCTAACCCAAACCCTAAACCTACCCTAACCCTAACCCCTAACCCTAACCCTAACCCTAACCCTAAAACCTAACCCTAACCCTAACCCTAAACCTAACACGAACCCTAACCCTAACAAGTACCCTAACCCTAACCCTAACCCGAACCCTAACCCGAACCCTAACCTTAACCCTAACCCTAACCCTAACACGAACCCTAACCCTAATCCTAACCCGAACCCGAAACCTAACCCGAACCACTACCCTAACCCTAACCCGAAACCTAACCCCTAACCCGAACCCGAACCCGAGCCCTAACCCGAACCCGAACCCTAACCCTAACCCGAACCCGAACCCTAACCCTAACCCTAACCAGAACCCTAACCCTAACCCTAACCCGAACCCTAACCCTAAACCTAACCCGAACCCTAACTCTAACCCTAACCCAAACCTTAACTCGAACCCTAACCCTAACCCTAACCCTAACCCTAACCCGAACCCTAACCCTAACCCTAACCGAAACCCTAACTTTAACCCTAACCCGAACCCGAACCCTAACCCCTTAACCGAATCCTAACCCTAACCCGAACCCTAACCCGAACCCTAACCCTAACCCTAACCCGGAACCCTAACCCTAACCATAACCCTAACCCTAACCCGAACCCTAAACCGAACCCCAACCCTAACCCTAACCCGAACCCGAACCCTAACCCTAACCCTAACCCGAACCCTAACCCTAACCCGAACCTTAACCCTAACCCTAACCCTAACACGAACCCTAACACTAACACTAACCTGACCCCTAACCAGAACCCTAACACGAACCCTAACACTAACCCTAACCCTAACTCTAACCCGAACCCTAACCCTAACCCTTACCCGAACCCTAACCCTAACCCTAAACCTAACCCTAACCCGAACCGTAACCCTAACCCTAACCCGAAACCTAACCCTAACCCTAACCCGAACCCTAACCCTAACCCTAACCCTAACCCTAACCCCTAACCCTAACCCTAACCCTAACCGTAACCCTAACCCTAAACCCTAACCCTAACCCTAACCCTAATGCTAACCCTAACCCGAACTCTAACCCTAACCCTAACCCTAACCCGAACCCTAACCCTAACTCGAACCCTAACACTAACCCTAACCCTAACCCGAACCCTAAACCTAACCTTAACCCTAACCCGAACCCTAACCCTAACCCTAACCCGAACCCTAACCCTAACCCTAACCCGAACCATAACCCGAACCCTAACACTAACACTAACCCTAACGCTAACCTGAACCCTAATCCTAACCCTAACCGGAACCCTAACCCTAACCCTAGCACGAACCCGAACCCTAACCCCTACCCGAACCCTAACCCTAACCCTAACCCGAACCATAACCCGAACCCTAACACTAACCCTAACCCTAAACCTAAACCGAAACCTAACCCTAACCCTAACCCTAACCCGAACTCTAACCCGAACCCTAACACTAACACTAACCCTAACGCTAACCCGAACCCTAATCCTAACCCTAACCGGAACCCTAACCCTAACCCTAGCACGAACCCGAACCCAACCCCTTACCCGAATCCTAACCCTAACCCGAACCCTAACCCGAACCCTAAACCTAACCCTAACCCCGAACCTGAACCCTAAACCTAACCCTAACCCTAACCCGAACCCTAACCCGAACCCTAACCCGAACCCCAACCCTAAACCTAACCCGAACCCGAACCCTAAACCTAACCCTAACCCTAACCCGAACCCTAACCCTAACCCGAACCCTACCCTAACCCTAACCCTAACCCGAACCCTAAACCTAACACTAACCCGACCCCTAACCCGAACCCTACACGAACCCTAACCCTAACCCTAACCCTAACCCTAACCCGAACCCTAACCCTAACACTAACCCGAACCCTAACCCTAACCAGAACCCTAACCCTAACCCGAACCCGAACCCGAACCCTAACCCTAACCCGAACCCTAACCCTAACGCTAAACCTAACCCGAACCCTAACCCAAACCCGAACCCTAACCCGAACCCGAACCCTAACCCTAACCCTAACACGAACCCTAAACCTAACCCTAACTCTAACCCGAACCCTAACCCTAACCCTAACCTGACCCCGAACCCGAACCCTAACACGAACCCTAACCCTAAACCTAACCATAACTCTAACCCTAACCCTAACCCGAACCCGAACCCTAACCCTAACCCGAACGCTAACCCTAACACTAAACCTAACCCTAACCCTAACCCGAACCCTAACCCTAACCCTAATCCGAAACCTAACCCTAACCCTAACCCGAACCCTAACCCTAACTCTAACCCTAATCCGAACCCTAACCCTAACCCTAAACCTAACCCTAACCCGTACACGAACCCTAACCCTAACCCGAACACTAAACCTAACCCTAACCCTAACCCGAACCCTAACTCTAACCCTCACCCGAACCCTAACCCGAACCCGAACCCTAACCCTAACCATAACCCTCACCCGAACCCTAAACCTAAACCTAACCCGAACCCTAAACCTAACCCTAACCCTAAACCGAACCCTAAACCGAACCCTAAACCTAACCCTAACCCTAACCCGAACCCGAACCCTAACCCTAACCCGAACCCGAACCCTAAACCTAACCCTAACCCTAACCCGAACCCTAACCGGAACCCTAAACCTAACCCTAACCCTAACCCGAACCCTAACCCGAACCCTAACCCGAACCCAAACCCTAACCCGAACCCTAAACCTAACCCTAACCCGAACCCTAACCCTAACCCTAACCCGAACCCTAACCCTAACTCTAACCCTAACCCGAACCCTAACCCGAACCCTAACCCGAACCCTAACCCGAACCCTAACCCTAACCCGATCCCTAAACCTAACCCTAACATGAACCCAAATCCCTAACCCTAACCTGAACCCGAAACCTAACCCGAACCCGAACCCAAACCGAACCCGAACCCTAACCCACACCCGAACCTGAACCCGAACCCTAACCCTAACCCTAAACCGAACCCTAACCCTAAACCTAACCCTAAACCTAATCCGAACCCTAACCCTAACCTAACTCTAACCCTAACCCTAACCCTAACCCGAACCCTAACCCTAAACCGAACCCTTACCCGAACCCTAACCCTAACCCTAACCCTAACCCTTACCTGAACCCTAACCCTAAACCAAACCCTAACGCTAACCCTAACCCTAACCCTAACCCGAACCATAACCCTAAACCTAACCCTAACCCGAACCCTAAACTGAACCCTAACCCCTAACCCTAACCCGAACTCGAACCCTAACCCGAACCCGAACCCTTACCCGAACCCGAACCATAACCCTAACCCGAACCCGAACCCGAAACCTAACCATAACCCTAACCCGAAACCTAACCCTAACCCTAACCCTAACCCGAACCCTAACCCTAACCCTAACTCTAACCCTAACCCTAACCCTAATCCGAAACCTAACCCTAACCCGAACCCGAGCCCTACCCGAACCCTAACCCTAACCCTAACCCTAACCCGAACCCTAACCCTAACCCCAACCCTAACCCTAACCCTAACCCTAAGCCTAACACGAACCCTAACCTTAACCCTAACCCTAACCCTAACCCTATCCCGAAACCTAACCTTAACCCTAACCCGAACCCTAACCCTAACCCGAACCATAATCCTAACCCTAACACTAAACCTAACCCCTAACCCTAACCCTAACCCTAACCGTATCCCTTACCCTAAAACCAAACCCTAACCCTAAGCCTAACCCTACCCTAACCCGAACCCTAACCCTAACCCGAACCATAATCCTAACCCTAACACTAAACCTAACCCCTAACCCTAACCCTAACCCTAACCGTATCACTAACCCTAAAACCAAACCCTAACCCTAAGCCTAACCCTACCCTAACCCGAACCCTAAACCTAACCCTAACCCTAACCCTAACCCGAACCCTAACCCTAACCCAAACCCTAAACCTACCCTAACCCTAACCCCTAACCCTAACCCTAACCCTAACCCTAAAACCTAACCCTAACCCTAACCCTAAACCTAACACGAACCCTAACCCTAACAAGTACCCTAACCCTAACCCTAACCCGAACCCTAACCCGAACCCTAACCTTAACCCTAACCCTAACCCTAACACGAACCCTAACCCTAATCCTAACCCGAACCCGAAACCTAACCCGAACCACTACCCTAACCCTAACCCGAAACCTAACCCCTAACCCGAACCCGAACCCGAGCCCTAACCCGAACCCGAACCCTAACCCTAACCCGAACCCGAACCCTAACCCTAACCCTAACCAGAACCCTAACCCTAACCCTAACCCGAACCCTAACCCTAAACCTAACCCGAACCCTAACTCTAACCCTAACCCAAACCTTAACTCGAACCCTAACCCTAACCCTAACCCTAGCCCTAACCCGAACCCTAACCCTAACCCTAACCGAAACCCTAACTTTAACCCTAACCCGAACCCGAACCCTAACCCCTTAACCGAATCCTAACCCTAACCCGAACCCTAACCCGAACCCTAACCCTAACCCTAACCCGGAACCCTAACCCTAACCATAACCCTAACCCTAACCCGAACCCTAAACCGAACCCCAACCCTAACCCTAACCCGAACCCGAACCCTAACCCTAACCCTAACCCGAACCCTAACCCTAACCCGAACCTTAACCCTAACCCTAACCCTAACACGAACCCTAACACTAACACTAACCTGACCCCTAACCAGAACCCTAACACGAACCCTAACACTAACCCTAACCCTAACTCTAACCCGAACCCTAACCCTAACCCTTACCCGAACCCTAACCCTAACCCTAAACCTAACCCTAACCCGAACCGTAACCCTAACCCTAACCCTAAACCTAACCCTAACCCTAACCCGAACCCTAACCCTAACCCTAACCCTAACCCTAACCCCTAACCCTAACCCTAACCCTAACCGTAACCCTAACCCTAAACCCTAACCCTAACCCTAACCCTAATGCTAACCCTAACCCGAACTCTAACCCTAACCCTAACCCTAACCCGAACCCTAACCCTAACTCGAACCCTAACACTAACCCTAACCCTAACCCGAACCCTAAACCTAACCCTAACCCTAACCCGAACCCTAACCCTAACCCTAACCCGAACCCTAACCCTAACCCTAACCCGAACCATAACCCGAACCCTAACACTAACACTAACCCTAACGCTAACCCGAACCCTAATCCTAACCCTAACCGGAACCCTAACCCTAACCCTAGCACGAACCCGAACCCTAACCCCTACCCGAACCCTAACCCTAACCCTAACCCGAACCATAACCCGAACCCTAACACTAACCCTAACCCTAAACCTAAACCGAAACCTAACCCTAACCCTAACCCTAACCCGAACTCTAACCCGAACCCTAACACTAACACTAACCCTAACGCTAACCCGAACCCTAATCCTAACCCTAACCGGAACCCTAACCCTAACCCTAGCACGAACCCGAACCCAACCCCTTACCCGAATCCTAACCCTAACCCGAACCCTAACCCGAACCCTAAACCTAACCCTAACCCCGAACCTGAACCCTAAACCTAACCCTAACCCTAACCCGAACCCTAACCCGAACCCTAACCCGAACCCCAACCCTAAACCTAACCCGAACCCGAACCCTAAACCTAACCCTAACCCTAACCCGAACCCTAACCCTAACCCGAACCCTACCCTAACCCTAACCCTAACCCGAACCCTAAACCTAACACTAACCCGACCCCTAACCCGAACCCTACACGAACCCTAACCCTAACCCTAACCCTAACCCTAACCCGAACCCTAACCCTAACACTAACCCGAACCCTAACCCTAACCAGAACCCTAACCCTAACCCGAACCCGAACCCGAACCCTAACCCTAACCCGAACCCTAACCCTAACGCTAAACCTAACCCGAACCCTAACCCAAACCCGAACCCTAACCCGAACCCGAACCCTAACCCTAACCCTAACACGAACCCTAAACCTAACCCTAACTCTAACCCGAACCCTAACCCTAACCCTAACCTGACCCCGAACCCGAACCCTAACACGAACCCTAACCCTAAACCTAACCATAACTCTAACCCTAACCCTAACCCGAACCCGAACCCTAACCCTAACCCGAACGCTAACCCTAACACTAAACCTAACCCTAACCCTAACCCGAACCCTAACCCTAACCCTAATCCGAAACCTAACCCTAACCCTAACCCGAACCCTAACCCTAACTCTAACCCTAATCCGAACCCTAACCCTAACCCTAAACCTAACCCTAACCCTAACACGAACCCTAACCCTAACCCGAACACTAAACCTAACCCTAACCCTAACCCGAACCCTAACTCTAACCCTCACCCGAACCCTAACCCGAACCCGAACCCTAACCCTAACCATAACCCTCACCCGAACCCTAAACCTAAACCTAACCCGAACCCTAAACCTAACCCTAACCCTAAACCGAACCCTAAACCGAACCCTAAACCTAACCCTAACCCTAACCCGAACCCGAACCCTAACCCTAACCCGAACCCGAACCCTAAACCTCACCCTAACCCTAACCCGAACCCTAACCGGAACCCTAAACCTAACCCTAACCCTAACCCGAACCCTAACCCGAACCCTAACCCGAACCCAAACCCCAACCCGAACCCTAAACCTAACCCTAACCCGAACCCTAACCCTAACCCTAACCCGAACCCTAACCCTAACTCTAACCCTAACCCGAACCCTAACCCGAACCCTAACCCGAACCCTAACCCGAACCCTAACACGAACCCTAACCCTAACCCTAACCCGAACCCAAACCCGAACCCTAACCCTAACCCTAACCCTTAACCCTAACCAAAACCCAAACCCTATCCCGAACCCTAACCCTAAACCTAATCCTAACACTAACCCTAACCCTAAACCTATCCCGAACCTTAACCCTAAACCTAACCCGAACCCAAACCCTAACCCGAACCCGAACCCGAACCCTAACCCTAACCCGAACCCTAACCCTAACGCTAAACCTAACCCGAACCCTAACCCAAACCCGAACCCTAACCCGAACCCGAACCCTAACCCTAACCCTAACACGAACCCTAAACCTAACCCTAATCCGAACGCTAGCCCTAACCCTAACCCGAACCCGAACCCTAACCCGAACCCCAACCCTAACCCTACCCCGTAACCGAACCCTAACACTAACCCTAACCCTAACCCTAACCCTAACACGAACCCTAACCCTAACCCTAACCCTAAACCTAAACCTAAACCGAACCCTAACCCTAACCCTAACCCTAACCCGAACCCGAACCCTAAACCTAACCCATATCACGAACCCTAACCCTAACCAGAACCCGAACCCTAACCCGAAAGCTAACCCTAACCCTAACCCTAACCCGAACTCGAACCCTAACCCGAACGCTAACCCTAAACCTAATCCGAACCCTAACCCTACACTAATCCGAACCCTAACCCTAACCCTAACCCTAATCCGAACCCTAACCCTCACCCTAACCCTAACCCTAACCCGTACCCGAAACCTAACCCTAACCCGAACACTAAACCTAACCCTAACCCTAACCCGAACCCTAACCCTAATCCTAACACGAACCCTAACCCGAACCCGAACCCTAACCCTAAACCTAACCCGAACCCTAACCCGAACCCTAACCCTAACCCTAACCCTAACCCGAACCCTAACGCTAAACCTTAACCCTAACCAGAACCCTAACCCGAACCCGAACACTAACCCTAACCCTAACACGAACACTAACCCGAACCCTAACCCGAACCCGAACCCTATCCCTAACCCTAACCCTAACCCGTACCCTAACCCAAACCCTAACTCAAACCCTAACCCTAAACCGAACGCTAACCCGACCCGAACATAAACCCTAACCCTAAACCGAACCCGAACACTACCACTAACTCGAACCGTAACCCTAAAACTAACCCTAAACCTAACCCCAACCCTAACCCGAAACCGAAACCTCAGCCTAACCCGAAACCGAACCCTAACCCTAACCCTAACCCGAACCCTAACCCTAACCCGAACCCTAACCCTAACCCTAACCAGAACCCTAACCCTAACCCTAACCCGAACCCTAACCCTAACCCGAAACCTAACCCTAACCCGAAACCGAACCCGAACCCTAACCCTAACCCGAACCCTAACCCTAACGCTAAACCTAACCCGAACCCGAACAATAACCCTAACCCTAACCCGAACCCTAACCCTAACCCTAACCCTAACCCGAACCCTATCACGAAAGCTAACCCTAACCCTAACCCTAATTCTAACCCTAAACCTAAATCTAACCCTAACCCGAACCCTAACCCTAACCCGAACCTGAACCCGAACCATAACCCTAACCCTAAACGGAACCCTAACCCTAACCCTAACCCTAAACCTAACCCGAACCCTAACCCTAACCTAACTCTAACCCGAACCCTAACCCTAACCCTAACCCTAACCTGAACCCTAACCCTAAACCAAACCCTAACCCAAACCCTAACCCTAACCCGAACCCTAACCCTAACCCTAACCCTAACCCGAACCCTAACCCTAACCCGAACCCTAACCCGAACCTGAACCTGAACCCTAACCCTAACCCTAACCCGAACCCTAACCCGAACCCAAACCCTAACCCTAACCCTAACCCGAACCCTAACGCTAACCATTAACCCTAACCCGAACCCTAACCCGAACCCTAACCCAAACCCGAACCCTAACCTAACCCTAACCCAAACCCGAACCCTAACCCGAACCCTAACCCTAAACCTAACCCGAGCCATAACGCTAACCCTTAACCCTAACCCGAATCCCAACCCGAACCCTAACCCTAACACGAACCCTAACCCGAACCCTAACCCGAACTCTAACCCGAAACCTAAACCTAACCCCTAACCCTAACCCTAACCGGAAACCTAACCCTAAACCGAAACCGAACCCTAACCCTAACCCGATCCCTAACCCTAACCTTACACTAACCCGAACCCTAACCAGAACCCGAACCCTAACCCGAACCCGAACTCTAACCCTAAACCTAACCCTAACCCGTACCTTAACCCGAACCCTAACTCAAACCCTAACCCTAACCCGAACCCTAACCCGAACCCGAACCCAAACCCCAACCCTAAACCGAACCCGAACCCTAACACTAACCCGAACCGTAACACTAACACGAACCCTACCCAAAC
>JAVLSZ010000001.1:2570000-2577500 GCA_032313775.1 Urocyon cinereoargenteus | reverse complement strand
AACCCTAACCCGAACCCGAACCCTATCCCTAACCCTAACCATAACCGTACCCTAACCCGAACCCTAACTCAAACCCTAACCCTAACCCGAACCCTAACCGGAACCCGAACCCAAACCCTAACCCTAAACCGAACCTGAACACTAACACTAACCTGAACCGTAACCCTAAACCGAACCCTAACCCAAACCCGAACCCTAACCCGAAACCGAACCCTAACCCTAACCCGAACACGAATCCTAACCATTACCCTAACCCTAACCCTAACCCTAACCCTAACCCTAACCCGAAACCGAAACCGAACCCTAACCCGAACCCTAACCCTAACCCGTACCCTAACCCGAACCCTAAACCTAACCCAAACCCTAAACCTAACCCTAACCCGAACCCGAACCCTAACCCAACCCTAACCCGATCCCTAAACCTAACCCTAACCTGAACCCAAATCCCTAACCCTAACCTGAACCCGAAACCTAACCCGAACTCGAACCCAAACCGAACCCGAACCCTAACCCTAACCCGAACCTGAACCCGAACCCTAAGCCTAACCCTAAACCGAACCCTAACCCTAAACCTAACCCTAAACCTAATCCGAACCCTAACCCTAACCTAACTCTAACCCTAACCCTAACCCTAACCCGAACCCTAACCCTAAACCGAACCCTTACCCGAACCCTAACCCTAACCCTAACCCTAACCCTTACCTGAACCCTAACCCTAAACCAAACCCTAACGCTAACCCTAACCCTAAGCCTAACCCGAACCATAACCCTAAACCTAACCCTAACCCGAACCCTAACCTGAACCCTAACCCCTAACCCTAACCCGAACTCGAACCCTAACCCGAACCCGAACCCTTACCCGAACCCGAACCATAACCCTAACCCGAACCCGAACCCGAAACCTAACCATAACCCTAACCCGAAACCTAACCCTAACCCTAACCCTAACCCGAACCCTAACCCTAACCCTAACTCTAACCCTAACCCTAACCCTAATCCGAAACCTAACCCTAACCCGAACCCGAGCCCTAACCCGAACCCTAACCCTAACCCTAACCCTAACCCGAACCCTAACCCTAACCCCAACCCTAACCCTAACCCTAACCCTAAGCCTAACACGAACCCTAACCTTAACCCTAACCCTAACCCTAACCCTATCCCGAAACCTAACCTTAACCCTAACCCGAACCCTAACCCTAACCCGAACCATAATCCTAACCCTAACACTAAACCTAACCCCTAACCCTAACCCTAACCCTAACCGTATCCCTAACCCTAAAACCAAACCCTACCCCTAAGCCTAACCCTAACCTAACCCGAACCCTAACCCTAACCCGAACCATAATCCTAACCCTAACACTAAACCTAACCCCTAACCCTAACCCTAACCCTAACCGTATCCCTAACCCTAAAACCAAACCCTAACCCTAAGCCTAACCCTACCCTAACCCGAACCCTAAACCTAACCCTAACCCTAACCCTAACCCGAACCCTAACCCTAACCCAAACCCTAAACCTACCCTAACCCTAACCCCTAACCCTAACCCTAACCCAAACCCTAAAACCTAACCCTAAACCTAACCCTAAACCTAACACGAACCCTAACCCTAAGAAGTACCCTAACCCTAACCCTAACCCGAACCCTAACGCTAACCCTAACCCTAACCCTAACCCGAACCCTAACCCTAATCCTAACCCGAACCCGAAACCTAACCCGAACCACTACCCTAACCCTAACCCGAAACCTAACCCCTAACCCGAAACCGATCCCGAGCCCTAACCCGAACCCGAACCCTAACCCTAACCCGAACCCGAACCCTAACCCTAACCCTAACCAGAACCCTAACCCTAACCCTAACCCGAACCCTAACCCTAAACCTAACCCGAACCCTAACCCTAACCCTAACCCAAACCTTAACTCGAACCCTAACCCTAACCCTAACCCTAAACCTAACCCGAACCCTAACCCTAACCCTAACCGAAACCCTAACTTTAACCCTAACCCGAACCCGAACCCTAACCCCTTAACCGAATCCTAACCCTAACCCGAACCCTAACCCGAACCCTAACCCGAACCCTAACCCGGAACCCTAACCCTAACCATAACCCTAACCCTAACCCGAACCCTAAACCGAACCCCAACCCTAACCCTAACCCGAACCCGAACCCTAACCCTAACCCTAACCCGAACCCTAACCCTAACCCGAACCTTAACCCTAACCCTAACCCTAACACGAACCCTAACTAACACTAACCTGACCCCTAACCCGAACCCTAACACGAACCCTAACACTAACCCTAACCCTAACTCTAACCCGAACCCTAACCCTAACCCTTACCCGAACCCTAACCCTAACCCCAACCCTAACCCTAACCCTAAACCTAACCCTAACCCGAACCGTAACCCTAACCCTAAACCTAACCCTAACCCGAACCCGAACCCTAACCCTAACCCTAACCCTAACCCCTAACCCTAACCCTAACCCTAACCGTAACCCTAACCCTAAACCCTAACCCTAACCCTAACCCTAATGCTAACCCTAACCCGAACTCTAACCCTAACCCTAACCCTAACCCGAACCCTAACCCTAACTCGAACCCTAACACTAACCCTAACCCTAACCCGAACCCTAACCCTAACCCTAACCCTAACCCGAACCCTAACCCTAACCCTAACCCGAACCCTAACCCTAACCCTAACCCGAACCCTAACCCGAACCCTAAACCTAAACCTAAACCGAAACCTAACCCTAACCCTAACCCTAACCCGAACTCTAACCCGAACCCTAACACTAACACTAACCCTAACGCTAACCCGAACCCTTATCCTAACCCTAACCGGAACCCTAACCCTAACCCTAGCACGAACCCGAACCCTAACCCCTTACCCGAATCCTAACCCTAACCCGAACCCTAACCCGAACCCTAAACCTAAACCTAACCCCGAACCTGAACCCTAAACCTAACCCTAACCCTAACCCGAACCCTAACCCGAACCCTAACCCGAACCCCAACCCTAAACCTAACCCGAACCCGAACCCTAAACCTAACCCTAACCCTAACCCGAACCCTAACCCTAACCCGAACCCTACCCTAACCCTAACCCTAACCCGAACCCTAAACCTAACACTAACCCGACCCCTAACCCGAACCCTACATGAACCCTAACCCTAACCCTAACCCTAACCCGAACCCTAACCCTAACACTAACCCGAACCCTAACCCTAACCAGAACCCTAACCCTAACCCGAACCCGAACCCGAACCCTAACCCTAACCCAATCCCTAACCCTAACCCTAAACCTAAACCGAACCCTAACCCAAACCCGAACCCTAACCCGAACCCGAACCCTAACCCTAACCCTAACACGAACCCTAAACCTAACCCTAACTCTAACCCGAACCCTAACCCTAACCCTAACCTGACCCCTAACCCGAACCCTAACACGAACCCTAACCCTAAACCTAACCATAACTCTAACCCTAACCCTAACCCGAACCCGAACCCTAACCCTAACCCGAACGCTAACCCTAACACTAAACCTAACCCTAACCCTAACCCTAACCCGAACCCTAAACCTAACCCGAAACCTAACCCTAACCCTAACCCTAACCCTAACCCGAACGCGAACACTAACCCGAACCCTAACCCTAACCCTAATCCGAAACCTAACCCTAAACCTAACCCGAACCCTAACCCTAACTCTAACCCTAATCCGAACCCTAACCCTAACCCTAAACCTAACCCTAAACCGTACACGAACCCTAACCCTAACCCGAACACTAAACCTAACCCTAACCCTAACCCGAACCCTAACTCTAACCCTCACCCGAACCCTAACCCGAACCCGAACCCTAACCCTAACCATAACCCTCACCCGAACCCTAAACCTAAACCTAACCCTAACCCTAAACCTAAACCTAACCCTAACCCGAACCCTAAACCGAACCCTAAACCTAACCCTAACCCTAACCCGAACCCGAACCCTAACCCTAACCCGAACCCGAACCATAAACCTAACCCTAATCCTAACCCGAACCCTAACCGGAACCCTAAACCTAACCCTAACCCTAACCCGAACCCTAACCCGAACCCTAACCCGAACCCAAACCCTAACCCGAACCCTAAACCTAACCCTAACCCGAACCCTAACCCTAACCCTAACCCGAACCCTAACCCTAACTCTAACCCTAACCCGAACCCTAACCCGAACCCTAACCCGAACCCTAACACGAACCCTAACCCTAACCCTAACCCGAACCCAAACCCGAACCCTAACCCTAACCCTAACCCTTAACCCTAACCAAAACCCAAACCCTAACCCGAACCCTAACCGTAAACCTAATCCTAACACTAACCCTAACCCTAAACCTATCCCGAACTTTAACCCTAACCCTAACCCGAACCCTAACCCTAACCCGAACCCGATCCCGAACCCTAACCCTAACCCGAACCCTAACCCTAACGCTAAACCTAACCCGAACCCTAACCCAAACCCGAACCCTAACCCGAACCCGAACCCTAACCCTAACCCTAACACGAACCCTAAACCTAACCCTAATCCGAACGCTAGCCCTAACCCTAACCCGAACCCGAACCCTAACCCGAACCCCAACCCTAACCCTACCCCGTAACCGAACCCTAACACTAACCCTAACCCTAACCCTAACCCTAACACGAACCCTAACCCTAACCCTAACCCTAAACCTAAACCTAAACCGAACCCTAACCCTAACCCTAACCCTAACCCGAACCCGAACCCTAAACCTAACCCCTATCACGAACCCTAACCCTAACCAGAACCCGAACCCTAACCCGAAAGCTAACCCTAACCCTAACCCTAACCTTAACCCGAACTCAAACCCTAACCCGAACGCTAAACCTAAACCTAATCCGAACCCTAACCCTATACTAATCCGAACCCTAACCCTAACCCTAACCCTAATCCGAACCCTAACCCTCACCCTAACCCTAACCCTAACCCGTACCCGAATCCTAACCCTAACCCGAACACTAAACCTAACCCTAACCCTAACCCGAACCCTAACCCTAACCCCAACCATAACCCTAACCCTAACCCTAAGCCTAACACGAACCCTAACCTTAACACTAACCCTAACCCTAACCCTATCCCGAACCCTAACCTTAACCCTAACCCGAACCCTAACCCTAACCCGAACCCTAACCCTAAACCTAACCCTAAACCTAACCCCTAACCCTAACCCTAACCCTAACCGTATCCCTAACCCTAAAACATAACACTAACCCTAAGCCTAACCCGACCCTAACCTGAACCCTAAACCTAACCCTAACCGTAACCCTAACCCGAACCCTAACCCTAACCCGAACCCTAAACCTACCCTAACCCTAACCCCTAACCCTAACCCTAACCCTAACCCTAAAACCTAACCCTAACCCTAACCCTAAACCTAACCCGAACCCTAACCCTAACACGTACCCTAACCCTAACCCTAACCCGAACCCTAAACCGAACCCTAACCCTAACCCTAACCCTAACCCTAACCCTATCCCGAACCCTAACCCTAATCCTAACCCGAACCCGAACCCTAACCCGAAACACTACCCTAACCCTAACCCGAAACCTAACCCCTAACCCGAACCCGAACCCGAGCCCTAACCCGAAACCGAACCCTAACCCTAACCCGAACCCGAACCCTAACCCTAACCCTAACCAGAACCCTAACCCTAACCCTAACCCGAACCCTAACCCTAAACCTAACCCGAACCCTAACCCTAACCCTAACCCAAACCTTAACTCGAACCCTAACCCTAACCCTAACCCTAACCCTAACCCGAACCCTAACCCTAACCCTAACCGAAACCCTAACCTTAACCCTAACCCGAACCCGAGCCCTAACCCCTTAACCGAATCCTAACCCTAACCCGAACCCTAACCCGAACCCTAACCCTAACCCTAACCCGGAACCCTAACCCTAACCATAACCCTAACCCTAACCCGAACCCTAAACCGAACCCCAACCCTAACCCTAACCCGAACCCGAACCCTAACCCTAACCCTAACCCGAACCCTAACCCTAACCCGAAACTTAACCCTAACCCTAACCCTAACCTGAACCCTAACCCTAACCCTAACCTGACCCCTAACCCGAACCCTAACACGAACCCTAACCCTAACCCTAACCCTAACTCTAACCCGAACCCTAACCCTAACCCTTACCCGAACCCTAACCCTAACCCGAACCCTAACCCTAACCCTAAACCTAACCCTAACCCGAACCGTAACCCTAACCCTAAACCTAAACCTAACCCTAACCCGAACCCTAACCCTAACCCTAACCCTAACCCTAACCCTCACCCCTAACCCTAACCCTAACCCTAACCGTAACCCTAACTCTAAAACCTAACCCTAACCCTAACCCTAATGCTAACCCTAACCCGAACCCTAACCCTAACCCTAACCCTAACCCTAACCCTAACCCGAACCCTAACCCTAACTCGAACCCTAACCCTAACCCTAACCCTAACCCTAACCCTAACCCGAACCATAACCCTAACCCTAAACCTAACCCGAACCCTAACCCTAACCCTAACCCGAACCCTAACCCTAACCCTAACCCGAACCCTAACCCGAACCCTAACCCTAAACCTAAACCGAAACCTAACCCTAACCCTAACCCTAACCCGAACCCTAACCCGAACCCTAACACTAACACTAACCCTAACCCTAAACCGAACCCTAACCCTAACCCTAACCGGAACCCTAACACGAACCGGAACCCTAACCCCTTACCCGAATCCTAACCCTAACCCGAACCCTAACCCGAACCCTAAACCTAACCCTAACCCCGAAACTGAACCCTAAACCTAAACCTAACCCTAACCCGAACCCTAACCCGAACCCTAACCCGAACCCCAACCCTAAACCTAACCCGAACCCGAACCCTAAACCTAACCCTAACCCTAACCCGAACCCTAACCCTAACCCGAACCCTACCCTAACCCTAACCCTAACCCGAACCCTAAACCTAACACTAACCCGACCCCTAACCCGAACCCTATACGAACCCTAACCCTAACCCTAACCCTAACCCGAACCCTAACCCTAACCCTAACCCTAACCCGAACCCTAACCCTAACCCGAACCCGAACCCTAACCCTAACCCGAAACCTAACCCGAACCCAACCCTAACCCGAACCCTAACCCTAACCCGAACCCTGACCCTAACCCTAACACGACACCTAAACCTAACAAGAACGCTAACCCTAAACCTAACCCGAACCCTAACCCAAACCCTAACCCTAACACTAACCCGAACCCTAACCCTAACACGTAACCTAACCCTAACCCTAAACCAAACCCTAACCCGAACCCTAACCCTAACCCTAACCCTAAACCTAAACCGAACCCTAACCCTAACCCTAGCCCGAACCCGAACCCTAACCCGAACCATAACCCTAACCCTAACCCGAAACCTAACCCCTAACCCTAACCCGAACCCGAGCCCTAACCCGAACCCG
>JAVLSZ010000001.1:2557500-2562500 GCA_032313775.1 Urocyon cinereoargenteus | reverse complement strand
ACCCTAACCCGAACCCTAACCCTAACTCTAACCCTAACCCGAACCCTAACCCGAACCCTAACCCGAACCCTAACCCGAACCCTAACACGAACCCTAACCCTAACCCTAACCCGAACCCAAACCCGAACCCTAACCCTAACCCTAACCCTTAACCCTAACCAAAACCCAAACCCTAACCCGAACCCTAACCCTAAACCTAATCCTAACACTAACCCTAACCCTAAACCTATCCCGAACCTTAACCCTAACCCTAACCCGAACCCAAACCCTAACCCGAACCCGAACCCGAACCCTAACCCTAACCCGAACCCTAACCCTAACGCTAAACCTAACCCGAACCCTAACCCAAACCCGAACCCTAACCCGAACCCGAACCCTAACCCTAACCCTAACACGAACCCTAAACCTAACCCTAATCCGAACGCTAGCCCTAACCCTAACCCGAACCCGAACCCTAACCCGAACCCCAACCCTAACCCTACCCCGTAACCGAACCCTAACACTAACCCTAACCCTAACCCTAACCCTAACACGAACCCTAACCCTAACCCTAACCCTAAACCTAAACCTAAACCGAACCCTAACCCTAACCCTAACCCTAACCCGAACCCGAACCCTAAACCTAACCCATATCACGAACCCTAACCCTAACCAGAACCCGAACCCTAACCCGAAAGCTAACCCTAACCCTAACCCTAACCCGAACTCGAACCCTAACCCGAACGCTAACCCTAAACCTAATCCGAACCCTAACCCTACACTAATCCGAACCCTAACCCTAACCCTAACCCTAATCCGAACCCTAACCCTCACCCTAACCCTAACCCTAACCCGTACCCGAAACCTAACCCTAACCCGAACACTAAACCTAACCCTAACCCTAACCCGAACCCTAACCCTAATCCTAACACGAACCCTAAACCGAACCCGAACCCTAACCCTAAACCTAACCCGAACCCTAACCCGAACCCTAACCCTAACCCTAACCCTAACCCGAACCCTAACGCTAACCCTTAACCTTAACCAGAACCCTAACCCGAACCCGAACACTAACCCTAACCCTAACACGAACACTAACCCGAACCCTAACCCGAACCCGAACCCTATCCCTAACCCTAACCCTAACCCGTACCCTAACCCAAACCCTAACTCAAACCCTAACCCTAAACCGAACGCTAACCCGACCCGAACATAAACCCTAACCCTAAACCGAACCCGAACACTACCACTAACTCGAACCGTAACCCTAAAACTAACCCTAAACCTAACCCCAACCCTAACCCGAAACCGAAACCTCAGCCTAACCCGAAACCGAACCCTAACCCTAACCCTAACCCGAACCCTAACCCTAACCCGAACCCTAACCCTAACCCTAACCAGAACCCTAACCCTAACCCTAACCCGAACCCTAACCCTAACCCGAAACCTAACCCTAACCCGAAACCGAACCCGAACCCTAACCCTAACCCGAACCCTAACCCTAACGCTAAACCTAACCCGAACCCGAACAATAACCCTAACCCTAACCCGAACCCTAACCCTAACCCTAACCCTAACCCGAACCCTATCACGAAAGCTAACCCTAACCCTAACCCTAATTCTAACCCTAAACCTAAATCTAACCCTAACCCGAACCCTAACCCTAACCCGAACCTGAACCCGAACCATAACCCTAACCCTAAACGGAACCCTAACCCTAACCCTAACCCTAAACCTAACCCGAACCCTAACCCTAACCTAACTCTAACCCGAACCCTAACCCTAACCCTAACCCTAACCTGAACCCTAACCCTAAACCAAACCCTAACCCAAACCCTAACCCTAACCCGAACCCTAACCCTAACCCTAATCCTAACCCGAACCCTAACCCTAACCCGAACCCTAACCCGAACCTGAACCTGAACCCTAACCCTAACCCTAACCCGAACCCTAACCCGAACCCAAACCCTAACCCTAACCCTAACCCGAACCCTAACGCTAACCATTAACCCTAAACCGAACCCTAACCCGAACCCTAACCCAAACCCGAACCCTAACCTAACCCTAACCCAAACCCGAACCCTAACCCGAACCCTAACCCTAAACCTAACCCGAGCCCTAACGCTAACCCTTAACCCTAACCCGAATCCCAACCCGAACCCTAACCCTAACACGAACCCAAACCCGAACCCTAACCCGAACTCTAACCCGAAACCTAAACCTAACCCCTAACCCTAACCCTAACCGGAAACCTAACCCTAAACCGAAACCGAACCCTAACCCTAACCCGATCCCTAACCCTAACCTTACACTAACCCGAACCCTAACCAGAACCCGAACCCTAACCCGAACCCGAACTCTAACCCTAAACCTAACCCTAACCCGTACCTTAACCCGAACCCTAACTCAAACCCTAACCCTAACCCGAACCCTAACCCGAACCCGAACCCAAACCCCAACCCTAAACCGAACCCGAACCCTAACACTAACCCGAACCGTAACACTAACTCGAACCCTACCCAAACCCGAACCCTAACCCGAACACGAACTCTAACCCTAACCCTAACCCTAACCATAACCGTACCCTAACCCGAACCCTGACTCAAACCCTAACCCTAACCCGAACCCTAACCGGAACCCGAAACCAAACCCTAACCCTAAACCGAACCCGAACACTAACACTAACCTGAACCGTAACCCTAAACCGAACCCTAACCCAAACCCGAACCCTAACCCGAACCCGAACCCTAACCCTAACCCTAACCCGAACACGAATCCTAACCCTTACCCTAACCCGAACCCTAACCCTAACCCTAACCGTAACCCGAAACCAAACCCGAACCCTAACCCGAACCCTAACCCTAACCCTAACCCGTACCCTAACCCGAACCCTAACCCTAACCCAAACCCTAACCCTAACCCTAACCCTAACCCGAACCCTAACCCTAACCCTAACCCTAACCCTAACCATATCCCTAAACCTAACCCGAACCCGAACCCAAACCGAACCCGAACCCTAACCCTAACCCGAACCTGAACCCGAACCCTAACCCTAACCCTAAACCGAACCCTAACCCTAACCCTAACCCTAAACCTAACCCGAACCCTAACCCTAACCTAACTCTAACCCTAACCCTAACCCAAACCCGAACCCTAACCCGAAACCGAACCCTAACCCGAACCCTAACCCTAACCCTAACCCTAACCCTTACCTGAACCTTAACCCTAAACCAAACCCTAACCCTAACCCTAACCCTAAGCCTAACCCGAACCCTAACCCTAAACCTAACCCTAACCCGAACCCTAACCTGAACCCTAACCCCTAACCCTAACCCGAACTCGAACCCTAACCCGAACCGTAACCCTAACCCTAAACCTAAACCTAACCCTAACCCGAACCCTAACCCTAACCCTAACCCTAACCCTAACCCTCACACCTAACCCTAACCCTAACCCTAACCGTAACCCTAACTCTAAAACCTAACCCTAACCCTAACCCTAATGCTAACCCTAACCCGAACCCTAACCCTAACCCTAACCCTAACGCTAACCCAAACCCTAACCCTAACTCGAACCCTAACCCTAACCCTAACCCTAACCCTAACCCGAACCATAAACCTAACCCTAAACCTAACCCAAACCCTAAAACTAACCCTAACCCGAACCCTAACCCTAACCCTAACCCGAACCCTAACCCGAACCCTAACCCTAAACCTAAACCGAAACCTAACCCTAACCCTAACCCTAACCCGAACCCTAACCCGAACCCTAACACTAACACTAACCCTAACCCTAAACCGAACCCTAACCCTAACCCTAACCGGAACCCTAACACGAACCGGAACCCTAACCCCTTACCCGAATCCTAACCCTAACCCGAACCCTAACCCGAACCCTAAACCTAACCCTAACCCCGAACCTGAACCCTAAACCTAAACCTAACCCTAACCCGAACCCTAACCCGAACCCTAACCCGAACCCCAACCCTAAACCTAACCCGAACCCGAACCCTAAACCTAACCCTAACCCTAACCCGAACCCTAACCCTAACCCGAACCCTACCCTAACCCTAACCCTAACCCGAACCCTAAACCTAACACTAACCCGACCCCTAACCCGAACCCTACACGAACCCTAACCCTAACCCTAACCCTAACCCGAACCCTAACCCTAACCCTAACCCGAACCCTAACCCTAACCCTAACCCTAACCCGAACCCTAACCCTAACCCGAACCCGAACCCTAAACCTAACCCGAAACCTAACCCGAACCCAACCCTAACACGAACCCTAACCCTAACCCGAACCCTGACCCTAACCCTAACACGACACCTAAACCTAACCCGAACGCTAACCCTAAACCTAACCCGAACCCTAACCCAAACCCTAACCCTAACACTAACCCGAACCCTAACCCTAACACGTAACCTAACCCTAACCCTAAACCGAACCCTAACCCGAACCCTAACCCTAACCCTAACCCTAAACCTAAACCGAACCCTAACCCTAACCCTAGCCCGAACCCGAACCCTAACCCGAACCATAACCCTAACCCTAACCCGAAACCTAACCCCTAACCCTAACCCGAACCCGAGCCCTAACCCGAACCCGAACCCTAACCCTAACCCGAACCCGAACCCTAACCCGAACCCTATCCCGAACCCTAACACTAACCCTAACCCGAAACCTAACCCGAACCCTAACCCTAAACCTAACCCGAACCCTAACCCTAACCCTAACCCAAACCTTAACTCGAACCATAACCCTAACCCTAACCCTAACCCTAACCCTAACCCTAACCTGAACCCTAACCCTAACCCTAACCGAAACCCTAACCCTAACCCTAACCCGAACCTGAACCCTAACCCCTTAACCGAAACCTAACCCTAATCCGAACCCTAACCCGAACCCTGAACCTAACCCTAACCCTGAACCATAACCCTAACCCTAACCCTAAAACTAAACCGAACCCTAACCCGAACCCCAACCCTAATCCTAACCCTAACCCGAACCCTAACCCTA
>JAVLSZ010000001.1:2540000-2542500 GCA_032313775.1 Urocyon cinereoargenteus | reverse complement strand
ACCCTAACCCTAACCCTAATCCGAAACCTAACCCTCACCCTAACCCTAACACTAACCCGTACCCGAAACCTAACCCTAACCCGAACACTAAACCTAACCCTAACCCTAACCCGAACCCTAACCCTAATCCTAACACGAACCCTAACCCGAACCCGAACCCTAACCCTAAACCTAACCCGAACCCTAACCCGAACCCTAACCCTAACCCTAACCCTAACCCGAACACTAACACTAACCCTTAACCCTAACCCGAACCCTAACCCGAACCCGAACACTAACCCTAACCCTAACACGAACACTAACCCGAACCCTAACCCGAACCCGAACCCTATCCCTAACCCTAACCATAACCGTACCCTAACCCGAACCCTAACTCAAACCCTAACCCTAACCCGAACCCTAACCGGAACCCGAACCCAAACCCTAACCCTAAACCGAACCTGAACACTAACACTAACCTGAACCGTAACCCTAAACCGAACCCTAACCCAAACCCGAACCCTAACCCGAAACCGAACCCTAACCCTAACCCGAACACGAATCCTAACCATTACCCTAACCCTAACCCTAACCCTAACCCTAACCCTAACCCGAAACCGAAACCGAACCCTAACCCGAACCCTAACCCTAACCCGTACCCTAACCCGAACCCTAAACCTAACCCAAACCCTAAACCTAACCCTAACCCGAACCCGAACCCTAACCCTAACCCTAACCCGATCCCTAAACCTAACCCTAACCTGAACCCAAATCCCTAACCCTAACCTGAACCCGAAACCTAACCCGAACCCGAACCCAAACCGAACCCGAACCCTAACCCTAACCCGAACCTGAACCCGAACCCTAAGCCTAACCCTAAACCGAACCCTAACCCTAAACCTAACCCTAAACCTAATCCGAACCCTAACCCTAACCTAACTCTAACCCTAACCCTAACCCTAACCCGAACCCTAACCCTAAACCGAACCCTTACCCGAACCCTAACCCTAACCCTAACCCTAACCCTTACCTGAACCCTAACCCTAAACCAAACCCTAACGCTAACCCTAACCCTAAGCCTAACCCGAACCATAACCCTAAACCTAACCCTAACCCGAACCCTAACCTGAACCCTAACCCCTAACCCTAACCCGAACTCGAACCCTAACCCGAACCCGAACCCTTACCCGAACCCGAACCATAACCCTAACCCGAACCCGAACCCGAAACCTAACCATAACCCTAACCCGAAACCTAACCCTAACCCTAACCCTAACCCGAACCCTAACCCTAACCCTAACTCTAACCCTAACCCTAACCCTAATACGAAACCTAACCCTAACCCGAACCCGAGCCCTAACCCGAACCCTAACCCTAACCCTAACCCTAACCCGAACCCTAACCCTAACCCCAACCCTAACCCTAACCCTAACCCTAAGCCTAACACGAACCCTAACCTTAACCCTAACCCTAACCCTAACCCTATCCCGAAACCTAACCTTAACCCTAACCCGAACCCTAACCCTAACCCGAACCATAATCCTAACCCTAACACTAAACCTAACCCCTAACCCTAACCCTAACCCTAACCGTATCCCTAACCCTAAAACCAAACCCTACCCCTAAGCCTAACCCTAACCTAACCCGAACCCTAACCCTAACCCGAACCATAATCCTAACCCTAACACTAAACCTAACCCCTAACCCTAACCCTAACCCTAACCGTATCCCTAACCCTAAAACCAAACCCTAACCCTAAGCCTAACCCTACCCTAACCCGAACCCTAAACCTAACCCTAACCCTAACCCTAACCCGAACCCTAACCCTAAACCAAACCCTAAACCTACCCTAACCCTAACCCCTAACCCTAACCCTAACCCAAACCCTAAAACCTAACCCTAAACCTAACCCTAAACCTAACACGAACCCTAACCCTAAGAAGTACCCTAACCCTAACCCTAACCCGAACCCTAACCCGAACCCTAACGCTAACCCTAACCCTAACCCTAACCCGAACCCTAACCCTAATCCTAACCCGAACCCGAAACCTAACCCGAACCACTACCCTAACCCTAACCCGAAACCTAACCCCTAACCCGAAACCGATCCCGAGCCCTAACCCGAACCCGAACCCTAACCCTAACCCGAACCCGAACCCTAACCCTAACCCTAACCAGAACCCTAACCCTAACCCTAACCCGAACCCTAACCCTAAACCTAACCCGAACCCTAACCCTAACCCTAACCCAAACCTTAACTCGAACCCTAACCCTAACCCTAACCCTAAACCTAACCCGAACCCTAACCCTAACCCTAACCGAAACCCTAACTTTAACCCTAACCCGAACCCGAACCCTAACCCCTTAACCGAATCCTAACCCTAACCCGAACCCTAACCCGAACCCTAACCCGAACCCTAACCCGGAACCCTAACCCTAACCATAACCCTAACCCTAACCCGAACCCTAAACCGAACCCCAACCCTAACCCTAACCCGAACCCGAACCCTAACCCTAACCC
>JAVLSZ010000001.1:2530000-2532500 GCA_032313775.1 Urocyon cinereoargenteus | reverse complement strand
AACCCGAACCCTAACCCGAAAGCTAACCCTAACCCTAACCCTAACCCTAACCCGAACTCGAACCCTAACCCGAAAGCTAACCCTAAACCTAATCCGAACCCTAACCCTACCCTAATCCGAACCCTAACCCTAACCCTAACCCTAATCCGAACCCTAACCCTCACCCTAACCCTAACCCTAACCCGTACCCGAAACCTAACCCTAACCCGAACACTAACCCTAACCCTAACCCTAACCCGAACCCTACCCCTAATCCTAACACGAACCCTAACCCGAACCCGAACCCTAACCCTAACCCTAACCCGAACCCTAACCCGAACCCTAACCCTAACCCTAACCCTAACCCGAACCCTAACGCTAAGCCTTAACCCTAACCCGAACCCTAACCCGAACCCGAACACTAACCCTAACCCTAACACGAACACTAACCCGACCCCTAACCCGAACCCGAACCCTATCCCTAACCCTAACCCTAACCCGTACCCTAACCCAAACCCTAACTCAAACCCTAACCCTAAACCGAACCCTAACCCGAACCCGAACATAAACCCTAACCCTAAACCGAACCCGAACACTAACACTAACTCGAACCATAACCCTAAAACTAACCCTAAACCTAACCCCAACCCTAACCCGAAACCGAACCCTAACCCTAACCCGAAATCGAACCCTAACCCTAACCCTAACCCGAACCCTAACCCTAACCCGAAACCTAACACTAACCCTAACCCGAACCCTAACACTAACCCTAACCCGAAACCCTAACCCTAACCCGAACCCTAACCCTAACCCGAACCCGAACCCGAACCCTAACCCTAACCCGAACCCTAACCCTAACGCTAAACCTAACCCGAACCCTAACCCAAACCCGAACCCTAACACGAACCCGAACAATAACCCTAACCCTAACCCGAACCCTAACCCTAACCCTAACCCGACCCCTAACCCTAACCCGACCCCTAACCCGAACCCTATCACGAAACCTAACCCTAACCCTAACCCTAACTCTAACCCTAATCCTAACCCTAACCCTAACCCGAACCGTAACCCTAACCCCAACGCTAACCCTAACACTAAACCTAACCCTAACCCTAACCCTAACCCGAACCCTAAACCTAACCCGAAACCTAACCCTACCCTAACCCGAACCCTAACCCGAACTCGAACACTAACCCGAACCCTAACCCTAACCCTAACCCTAATCCGAACCCTAACCCTAAACCTAACCCGAACCCTAACCCTAACCCTAATCCGAACCCTAACCCTAACCCTAACCCTAACCCGTACACGAACCCTAACCCTAACCCGAACACTAACCCTAAACCTAACCCTAACCCGAACCCTAACTCTAACCCTAACCCGAACCCTAACCCGAACCCGAACCCTAACCCTAACCCTAACACTCACCCGAACCCTAACACGAAACCTAACCCTAACCCTAACCCGAACCTTAACGCTAACCCTAAACCCTAACCCGAACCCTAACCCGAACCCGAACCCTAACCCTAACCCTAACCCTAACCCGAACCCTAAACCGAACCCTAACCCGAACCCTAACCCTAACCCTAACCCTAACCCGAACCCTAACCCGAACTCTAACCCGAACCCTAACCCTAACCCCTAACGCTAACCCTAACCCGAAACCTAACCCTAACCCGAAACCGAACCCTAACCCTAAACCGAACCCTAAACCTAACCCTAACCCTAACCCGAACCCTATCCCGAACCCGAACCCGAACCCTAACCTGAACCCGAACCCTAACCCTAACCCTAACCCTAACCCGTACCCTAACCCGAACACTAACTCAAACCCAAACCCTAAACCGAACCCTAACCCGAACCCGAACATAAACTCTAACCTTAAACCGAACCCGAACACTAACACTAACACGAACCGTAACCCTAAACCTAACCCTAACCCTAACCCGAAACCTAAACCGAACACGAACCCTAACCCGAACCCGAACCATAACCCTAACCCTAAACCGAACCCTAACACTAACCCGAACCCTAACCCTTACCCTAACGCGAACCCTAACCCTAACCCTAACCCGAACCGTAACCCTAACCCGAACCCTAACCCTAACCCGAGCCCGAACCCGAACCCTAACCCTAACCCGAACCCTAACCCTAAAGCTAATCCTAACCCGAACCCTAACACAAACCCGAACCCTAACACGAACCCGAACCCTAACCCTAACCCGAACCCGAACACTAACCCTAACCCTAACCCGAACCCTAAACCCTAACCCGAACCCTAAACCTAACCCTAACCCTAAACCGAACCCTAAACCTAACCCGACCACTCTCCCGAACCTTAACGCTAACCCTTAACCCTAACCCTAACCCTAACACGAACCCGAACCCTAACCCTAACCCGAACCCGAACACTAACCCTAACCCTAACCCTAACCCTAACCCTAAACCGTACACGAACCCTAACCCTAACCCGAACACTAACCCTAACCCTAACCCTAACCCGAACCCTAACTCTAACCCT
>JAVLSZ010000001.1:2520000-2525000 GCA_032313775.1 Urocyon cinereoargenteus | reverse complement strand
CTAACCCCAACCCTAACCCTAACCCTAACCCTAAGCCTAACACGAACCCTAACCTTAACCCTAACCCTAACCCTAACCCTATCCCGAAACCTAACCTTAACCCTAACCCGAACCCTAACCCTAACCCGAACCATAATCCTAACCCTAACACTAAACCTAACCCCTAACCCTAACCCTAACCCTAACCGTATCCCTAACCCTAAAACCAAACCCTACCCCTAAGCCTAACCCTAACCTAACCCGAACCCTAACCCTAACCCGAACCATAATCCTAACCCTAACACTAAACCTAACCCCTAACCCTAACCCTAACCCTAACCGTATCCCTAACCCTAAAACCAAACCCTAACCCTAAGCCTAACCCTACCCTAACCCGAACCCTAAACCTAACCCTAACCCTAACCCTAACCCGAACCCTAACCCTAAACCAAACCCTAAACCTACCCTAACCCTAACCCCTAACCCTAACCCTAACCCAAACCCTAAAACCTAACCCTAAACCTAACCCTAAACCTAACACGAACCCTAACCCAAAGAAGTACCCTAACCCTAACCCTAACCCGAACCCTAACCCGAACCCTAACGCTAACCCTAACCCTAACCCTAACCCGAACCCTAACCCTAATCCTAACCCGAACCCGAAACCTAACCCGAACCACTACCCTAACCCTAACCCGAAACCTAACCCCTAACCCGAAACCGATCCCGAGCCCTAACCCGAACCCGAACCCTAACCCTAACCCGAACCCGAACCCTAACCCTAACCCTAACCAGAACCCTAACCCTAACCCTAACCCGAACCCTAACCCTAAACCTAACCCGAACCCTAACCCTAACCCTAACCCAAACCTTAACTCGAACCCTAACCCTAACCCTAACCCTAAACCTAACCCGAACCCTAACCCTAACCCTAACCGAAACCCTAACTTTAACCCTAACCCGAACCCGAACCCTAACCCCTTAACCGAATCCTAACCCTAACCCGAACCCTAACCCGAACCCTAACCCGAACCCTAACCCGGAACCCTAACCCTAACCATAACCCTAACCCTAACCCGAACCCTAAACCGAACCCCAACCCTAACCCTAACCCGAACCCGAACCCTAACCCTAACCCTAACCCGAACCCTAACCCTAACCCGAACCTTAACCCTAACCCTAACCCTAACACGAACCCTAACTAACACTAACCTGACCCCTAACCCGAACCCTAACACGAACCCTAACACTAACCCTAACCCTAACTCTAACCCGAACCCTAACCCTAACCCTTACCCGAACCCTAACCCTAACCCCAACCCTAACCCTAACCCTAAACCTAACCCTAACCCGAACCGTAACCCTAACCCTAAACCTAACCCTAACCCGAACCCGAACCCTAACCCTAACCCTAACCCTAACCCCTAACCCTAACCCTAACCCTAACCGTAACCCTAACCCTAAACCCTAACCCTAACCCTAACCCTAATGCTAACCCTAACCCGAACTCTAACCCTAACCCTAACCCTAACCCGAACCCTAACCCTAACTCGAACCCTAACACTAACCCTAACCCTAACCCGAACCCTAACCCTAACCCTAACCCTAACCCGAACCCTAACCCTAACCCTAACCCGAACCCTAACCCTAACCCTAACCCGAACCCTAACCCGAACCCTAAACCTAAACCTAAACCGAAACCTAACCCTAACCCTAACCCTAACCCGAACTCTAACCCGAACCCTAACACTAACACTAACCCTAACGCTAACCCGAACCCTTATCCTAACCCTAACCGGAACCCTAACCCTAACCCTAGCACGAACCCGAACCCTAACCCCTTACCCGAATCCTAACCCTAACCCGAACCCTAACCCGAACCCTAAACCTAAACCTAACCCCGAACCTGAACCCTAAACCTAACCCTAACCCTAACCCGAACCCTAACCCGAACCCTAACCCGAACCCCAACCCTAAACCTAACCCGAACCCGAACCCTAAACCTAACCCTAACCCTAACCCGAACCCTAACCCTAACCCGAACCCTACCCTAACCCTAACCCTAACCCGAACCCTAAACCTAACACTAACCCGACCCCTAACCCGAACCCTACATGAACCCTAACCCTAACCCTAACCCTAACCCGAACCCTAACCCTAACACTAACCCGAACCCTAACCCTAACCAGAACCCTAACCCTAACCCGAACCCGAACCCGAACCCTAACCCTAACCCGATCCCTAACCCTAACCCTAAACCTAACCCGAACCCTAACCCAAACCCGAACCCTAACCCGAACCCGAACCCTAACCCTAACCCTAACACGAACCCTAAACCTAACCCTAACTCTAACCCGAACCCTAACCCTAACCCTAACCTGACCCCTAACCCGAACCCTAACACGAACCCTAACCCTAAACCTAACCATAACTCTAACCCTAACCCTAACCCGAACCCGAACCCTAACCCTAACCCGAACGCTAACCCTAACACTAAACCTAACCCTAACCCTAACCCTAACCCGAACCCTAAACCTAACCCGAAACCTAACCCTAACCCTAACCCTAACCCTAACCCGAACGCGAACACTAACCCGAACCCTAACCCTAACCCTAATCCGAAACCTAACCCTAAACCTAACCCGAACCCTAACCCTAACTCTAACCCTAATCCGAACCCTAACCCTAACCCTAAACCTAACCCTAAACCGTACACGAACCCTAACCCTAACCCGAACACTAAACCTAACCCTAACCCTAACCCGAACCCTAACTCTAACCCTCACCCGAACCCTAACCCGAACCCGAACCCTAACCCTAACCATAACCCTCACCCGAACCCTAAACCTAAACCTAACCCTAACCCTAAACCTAAACCTAACCCTAACCCGAACCCTAAACCGAACCCTAAACCTAACCCTAACCCTAACCCGAACCCGAACCCTAACCCTAACCCGAACCCGAACCCTAAACCTAACCCTAATCCTAACCCGAACCCTAACCGGAACCCTAAACCTAACCCTAACCCTAACCCGAACCCTAACCCGAACCCTAACCCGAACCCAAACCCTAACCCGAACCCTAAACCTAACCCTAACCCGAACCCTAACCCTAACCCTAACCCGAACCCTAACCCTAACTCTAACCCTAACCCGAACCCTAACCCGAACCCTAACCCGAACCCTAACACGAACCCTAACCCTAACCCTAACCCGAACCCAAACCCGAACCCTAACCCTAACCCTAACCCTTAACCCTAACCAAAACCCAAACCCTAACCCGAACCCTAACCGTAAACCTAATCCTAACACTAACCCTAACCCTAAACCTATCCCGAACTTTAACCCTAACCCTAACCCGAACCCTAACCCTAACCCGAACCCGATCCCGAACCCTAACCCTAACCCGAACCCTAACCCTAACGCTAAACCTAACCCGAACCCTAACCCAAACCCGAACCCTAACCCGAACCCGAACCCTAACCCTAACCCTAACACGAACCCTAAACCTAACCCTAATCCGAACGCTAGCCCTAACCCTAACCCGAACCCGAACCCTAACCCGAACCCCAACCCTAACCCTACCCCGTAACCGAACCCTAACACTAACCCTAACCCTAACCCTAACCCTAACACGAACCCTAACCCTAACCCTAACCCTAAACCTAAACCTAAACCGAACCCTAACCCTAACCCTAACCCTAACCCGAACCCGAACCCTAAACCTAACCCCTATCACGAACCCTAACCCTAACCAGAACCCGAACCCTAACCCGAAAGCTAACCCTAACCCTAACCCTAACCCTAACCCGAACTCAAACCCTAACCCGAACGCTAAACCTAAACCTAATCCGAACCCTAACCCTACACTAATCCGAACCCTAACCCTAACCCTAACCCTAATCCGAACCCTAACCCTCACCCTAACCCTAACCCTAACCCGTACCCGAATCCTAACCCTAACCCGAACACTAAACCTAACCCTAACCCTAACCCGAACCCTAACCCTAACCCCAACCATAACCCTAACCCTAACCCTAAGCCTAACACGAACCCTAACCTTAACACTAACCCTAACCCTAACCCTATCCCGAACCCTAACCTTAACCCTAACCCGAACCCTAACCCTAACCCGAACCCTAACCCTAACCCTAACCCTAAACCTAACCCCTAAACCTAACCCTAACCCTAACCGTATCCCTAACCCTAAAACATAACCCTAACCCTAAGCCTAACCCGACCCTAACCTGAACCCTAAACCTAACCCTAACCGTAACCCTAACCCGAACCCTAACCCTAACCCTAACCCTAAAACCTAACCCTAACCCTAACCCTAAACCTAACCCGAACCCTAACCCTAACACGTACCCTAACACTAACCCTAACCCGAATCCTAAACCGAACCCTAACCCTAACCCTAACCCTAACCCTAACCCTATCCCGAACCCTAACCCTAATCCTAACCCGAACCCGAACCCTAACCCGAAACACTACCCTAACCCTAACCCGAAACCTAACCCCTAACCCGAACCCGAACCCGAGCCCTAACCCGAAACCGAACCCTAACCCTAACCCGAACCCGAACCCTAACCCTAACCCTAACCAGAACCCTAACCCTAACCCTAACCCGAACCCTAACCCTAAACCTAACCCGAACCCTAACCCTAACCCTAACCCAAACCTTAACTCGAACCCTAACCCTAACCCTAACCCTAACCCTAACCCGAACCCTAACCCTAACCCTAACCGAAACCCTAACCTTAACCCTAACCCGAACCCGAGCCCTAACCCCTTAACCGAATCCTAACCCTAACCCGAACCCTAACCCGAACCCTAACCCTAACCCTAACCCGGAACCCTAACCCTAACCATAACCCTAACCCTAACCCGAACCCTAAACCGAACCCCAACCCTAACCCTAACCCGAACCCGAACCCTAACCCTAACCCTAACCCGAACCCTAACCCTAACCCGAAACTTAACCCTAACCCTAACCCTAACCTGAACCCTAACCCTAACCCT
>JAVLSZ010000001.1:2510000-2515000 GCA_032313775.1 Urocyon cinereoargenteus | reverse complement strand
CCTAAACCTAACCCTAACCCTAACCCGAACCCTAACCCGAACCCTAACCCGAACCCCAACCCTAAACCTAACCCGAACCCTAAACCTAACACTAACCCGACCCCTAACCCGAACCCTACATGAACCCTAACCCTAACCCTAACCCTAACCCGAACCCTAACCCTAACACTAACCCGAACCCTAACCCTAACCAGAACCCTAACCCTAACCCGAACCCGAACCCGAACCCTAACCCTAACCCGAACCCTAACCCTAACGCTAAACCATAACCCGAACCCTAACCCAAACCCGAACCCTAACCCGAACCCGAACCCTAACCCTAACCCTAACACGAACCCTAAACCTAACCCTAACTCTAACCCGAACCCTAACCCTAACCCTAACCTGACCCCTAACCCGAACCCTAACACGAACCCTAACCCTAAACCTAACCATAACTCTAACCCTAACCCTAACCCGAACCCGAACCCTAACCCTAACCCGAACGCTAACCCTAACACTAAACCTAACCCTAACCCTAACCCTAACCCGAACCCTAAACCTAACCCGAAACCTAACCCTAACCCTAACCCTAACCCTAACCCGAACGCGAACACTAACCCGAACCCTAACCCTAACCCTAATCCGAAACCTAACCCTAACCCTAACCCGAACCCTAACCCTAACTCTAACCCTAATCCGAACCCTAACCCTAACCCTAAACCTAACCCTAACCCGTACACGAACCCTAACCCTAACCCGAACACTAAACCTAACCCTAACCCTAACCCCAACCCTAACTCTAACCCTCACCCGAACCCTAACCCGAACCCGAACCCTAACCCTAACCATAACCCTCACCCGAACCCTAAACCTAAACCTAACCCTAACCCTAAACCTAACCCTAACCCTAACCCGAACCCTAAACCGAACCCTAAACCTAACCCTAACCCTAACCCGAACCCGAACCCTAACCCTAACCCGAACCCGAACCCTAAACCTAACCCTAACCCTAACCCGAACCCTAACCCGAACCCTAACCCGAACCCAAACCCTAACCCGAACCCTAAACCTAACCCTAACCCGAACCCTAACCCTAACCCTAACCCGAACCCTAACCCTAACTCTAACCCTAACCCGAACCCTAACCCGAACCCTAACCCGAACCCTAACCCGAACCCTAACACGAACCCTAACCCTAACCCTAACCCGAACCCAAACCCGAACCCTAACCCTAACCCTAACCCTTAACCCTAACCAAAACCCAAACCCTAACCCGAACCCTAACCGTAAACCTAATCCTAACACTAACCCTAACCCTAAACTTATCCCGAACCTTAACCCTAACCCTAACCCGAACCCTAACCCTAACCAGAACCCGAACCCGAACCCTAACCCTAACCCGAACCCTAACCCTAACGCTAAACCTAACCCGAACCCTAACCCAAACCCGAACCCTAACCCGAACCCGAACCCTAACCCTAACCCTAACACGAACCCTAAACCTAACCCTAATCCGAACGCTAGCCCTAACCCTAACCCGAACCCGAACCCTAACCCGAACCCCAACCCTAACCCTACCCCGTAACCGAACCCTAACACTAACCCTAACCCTAACCCTAACCCTAACACGAACCCTAACCCTAACCCTAACCCTAAACCTAAACCTAAACCGAACCCTAACCCTAACCCTAACCCTAACACGAACCCGAACCCTAAACCTAACCCCTATCACGAACCCTAACCCTAACCAGAACCCGAACCCTAACCCGAAAGCTAACCCTAACCCTAACCCTAACCCTAACCCGAACTCGAACCCTAACCCGAACGCTAACCCTAAACCTAATCCGAACCCTAACCCTACACTAATCCGAACCCTAACCCTAACCCTAACCCTAATCCGAACCCTAACCCTCACCCTAACCCTAACCCTAACCCGTACCCGAATCCTAACCCTAACCCGAACACTAAACCTAACCCTAACCCTAACCCGAACCCTAACCCTAACCCCAACCCTAACCCTAACCCTAACCCTAAGCCTAACACGAACCCTAACCTTAACACTAACCCTAACCCTAACCCTATCCCGAACCCTAACCTTAACCCTAACCCGAACCCTAACCCTAACCCGAACCCTAACCGTAACCCTAACCCTAAACCTAACCCCTAACCCTAACCCTAACCCTAACCGTATCCCTAACCCTAAAACATAACCCTAACCCTAAGCCTAACCCGACCCTAACCTGAACCCTAAACCTAACCCTAACCGTAACCCTAACCCGAACCCTAACCCTAACCCGAACCCTAAACCTACCCTAACCCTAACCCCTAACCCTAACCCTAACCCTAACCCTAAAACCTAACCCTAACCCTAAACCTAAACCTAACCCGAACCCTAACCCTAACACGTACCCTAACCCTAACCCTAACCCGAACCCTAAACCGAACCCTAACCCTAAACCTAACCCTAACCCTAACCCTAACCCTAACCCGAACCCTAACCCTAATCCTAACCCGAACCCGAACCCTAACCCGAAACACTACCCTAACCCTAACCCGAAACCTAACCCCTAACCCGAACCCGAACCCGAGCCCTAACCCGAACCCGAACCCTAACCCTAACCCGAACCCGAACCCTAACCCTAACCCTAACCAGAACCCTAACCCTAACCCTAACCCGAACCCTAACCCTAAACCTAACCCGAACCCTAACCCTAACACTAACCCAAACCTTAACTCGAACACTAACCCTAACCCTAACCCTAACCCGAACCCTAACCCTAACCCTAACCGAAACCCTAACCTTAACCCTAACCCGAACCCGAGCCCTAACCCCTTAACCGAATCCTAACCCTAACCCGAACTCTAACCCGAACCCTAACCCTAACCCTAACCCGGAACCCTAACCCTAACCATAACCCTAACCCTAACCCTAACCCTAAACCGAACCCCAACCCTAACCCTAACCTGAACCCGAACCCTAACCCTAACCCTAACCCGAACCCTAACCCTAACCCGAACCTTAACCCTAACCCTAACCCTAACCTGAACCCTAACCCTAACCCTAACCTGACCCCTAACCCGAACCCTAACACGAACCCTAACCCTAACCCTAACCCTAACTCTAACCCGAACCCTAACCCTAACCCTTACCCGAACCCTAACCCTAACCCGAACCCTAACCCTAACCCTAAACCTAACCCTAACCCGAACCATAACCCTAACCCTAAACCTAAACCTAACCCTAACCCGAACCCTAACCCTAACCCTAACCCTAACCCTAACCCTCACCCCTAACCCTAACCCTAACCCTAACCGTAACCCTAACTCTAAAACCTAACCCTAACCCTAACCCTAATGCTAACCCTAACCCGAACCCTAACCCTAACCCTAACCCTAACCCTAACCCTAACCCGAGCCGTAACCCTAACTCGAACCCTAACCCTAACCCTAACCCTAACCCTAACCCGAACCATAACCCTAACCCTAAACCTAACCCGAACCCTAACCCTAACCCTAACCCGAACCCTAACCCTAACCCTAACCCGAACCCTAACCCGAACCCTAACCCTAAACCTAAACCGAAACCTAACCCTAACCCTAACCCTAACCCGAACCCTAACCCGAACCCTAACACTAACACTAACCCTAACCCTAAACCGAACCCTAACCCTAACCCTAACCAGAACCCTAGCACGAACCGGAACCCTAACCCCTTACCCGAATCCTAACACTAACCCGAACCCTAACCCGAACCCTAAACCTAAACCTAACCCCGAACCTGAACCCTAAACCTAAACCTAACCCTAACCCGAACCCCAACCCTGAACCGAACCCGAACCCGAACCCTAAACCTAACCCTAACCCTAACCCGAACCCTAACCCTAACCCGAACCCTACCCTAACCCTAACACTAACCCGAACCCTAAACCTAACACTAACCCGACCCCTAACCCGAACCCTATACGAACCCTAACCCTAACCCTAACCATAACCCGAACCAAACCCTAACCCTAACCCGAACCCTAACCCTAACCCTAACCCTAACCCGAACCCTAACCCTAACCCGAACCCGAACCCTAACCCTAACCCGAAACCTAACCCGAACCCAACCCTAACCCGAACCCTAACCCGAACCCGAACCCTGCCCCTAACCCTAACACGACACCTAAACCTAACCCGAACGCTAACCCTAAACCTAACCCGAACCCTAACCCAAACCCTAACCCTAACACTAACCCGAACCCTAACCCTAACACGTACCCTAACCCTAACCCTAAACCGAACCCTAACCCGAACCCTAACCCTAACCCTAACCCTAAACCTAAACCGAACCCTAACCCTAACCCTAGCCCGAACCCGAACCCTAACCCGAACCATAACCCTAACCCTAACCCGAAACCTAACCCCTAACCCTAACCCGAACCCGAGCCCTAACCCGAACCCTCTCCCGAACCCTAACCCTAACCCTAACCCGAAACCTAACCCGAACCCTAACCCTAAACCTAACGCGAAACCTAACCCTAACCCTAACCCAAACCTTAACTCGAACCATAACCCTAACCCTAACCCTAACCCTAACCCTAACCTGAACCCTAACCCTAACCCTAACCGAAACCCTAACCCTAACCCTAACCCGAACCTGAACCCTAACCCCTTAACCGAAACCTAACCCTAATACGAACCCTAACCCGAACCCTAAACCTAACCCTAACCCTGAACCATAACCCTAACCCTAACCCTAACACTAAACCGAACCCTAACCCGAACCCCAACCCTAATCCTAACCCTAACCCGAACCCTAACCCTAACCATAACCTTAACCCGAACCCTAACCCTATCCCTAATCTGACCCCTAACCGGAACCCTAACATGAACCCTAAACCTAACCCTAACACTAACTCTAACCCGAACCCTAACCCTAACCCTTACCCGAACCCTAACCCTAACCCTAACCCGACCCCTAACCCGAACACTAACACGAATCCTAACCCTAAGCCTAACCCTAACTCTAACCCGAA
>JAVLSZ010000001.1:2480000-2505000 GCA_032313775.1 Urocyon cinereoargenteus | reverse complement strand
CCCGAACTCTAACCCTAACCCTAACCCTAAACCTAACCCTAACCCGAACCCTAACCCTAACCCGAAAACTAACCCTAACCTCAACCCTATCCCTAACCCGAACCCGAACCCTAACCCGAACCCTAACCCTAATCCTAATCCGAACCCTAACCCTAACACTAACCCGAACCCTAACCCTAACCCTAACCCTAATCCGAACCCTAACCCTAACCCTAACCCTAACCCTAACCCGAACCCTAACCCTAACCCTAACCCTAACCCGAACCCTAATCCTAACCCGAACCCTAACCCGAACCCGAACCCGAACCCTAACCCTAACCCTAACCCTAACCCTAACCCGAACCCTAACCCAATCCCAAACCCTAACACTAACCCTAAACCGAACCTTAACGCTAACCCTTAACCCTAACCCGAACCCTAACCCGAACCCGATCCCTAACTCTAAACCTAACCCTAACCCGAACCCTAACCCGAACCCTAACCCTAACCCTAACCCGAACCCTAACGCTAACCATTAACCCTAACCCGAACCCTAACCCGAACCCTAACCCTAAACCTAACCCTAACCCGAACCCTAACCCGAACTCTAACCCGAACCCTAATCCTAACCCTTAACCCTAACCCTAACCCGAAACCTAACCCTAAACCGAACCAAAACCCTAACCCTAACCCGAACCCTAACCCTAACCCTAACCCTAACCCGAACCCTAACCAGAACCCGAACCCTAACCCGAACCCGAACTCTAACCCTAACCCTAACCCTAACCCGTACCCTAACCCGAACACTACTCAAACCCTAACCCTAACCCGAACCCTAACCCGAACCCGAACCCAAACTCCAACCCTAAACCGAACCCGAACCCTAACACTAACCCGAACCGTAACCCTAACCCGAACCCTACCCAAACCCGAACCCTAACCTGAAACCGAACACTAACCCTAACCCTAACCCTAACCATAACCCGTACCCTAACCCGAACCCTAACTCAAAACCTAACCCTAACCTGAACCCTAACCCGAACCCGAACCCAAACCCTAACACTAAACAGAACCCGAACACTAACACTAACACGAACCGTAACCCTAACCCGAACCCTAACCCAATCCTGAACCCTAACCCGAACCCGAACACTAACCCTAACCCGAACACGAATCCTAACCATAACCCTAACACGAACCCTAAACCTAACCCGAACCCTAACCCTAACCCTAACCCTAACCCTAACCGGAACACTAACCCTAACCCTAAACCTAACCATAACCCTGACCCGAACCCTAACCCTAACGCGAACCCTAACCCTAAACCTAACCCTAACTCTAACCCTAACACAAACCCTAACCCGAACCCTAACCCTAACACGAACCCTAACCCTAACCCGAACCCTAACCCTAACCCTAACTCTAACCCTAACCCGAACACAAACCCGAACCCGAACCCTAAACCTAACCCTAACCCTAAGCCTAACACGAACCCTAACCCTAACCCTAACCTTAACCCTAACACTAACCCGAACCCTAAGCTTAACCTTAACGCGAACCCTAAACCTAACCCGAACCCTAACCCTAACCCTAACCCTAAACCTAACCCCTACCCTAACCCTATCCCTAACCCTAAAACCTAACCCTAACCCTAACCTTAACCCTACACTAACCAGAACCCTAACCCTAACCCTAACCCTAACCCTAACCCGAACCCGAACCCTAACCCTAACCCGAACCCTAACCCTAAACCTAACCCTAAGCCTAACCCGAACCCTAACCATAAACCTAACCCTAACCATAACCCTAACCCGAACCCTAACCTTAAACCTAACCCGAACCCTAACCCTAACCCGAACCCTAAACCTACCCTAACCATAACACCTAACCCTAACCCTAACCCTAACGCTAACCCTAACCCTGAAACCTAACCCTAACCCTAACCCTAACCCGAACCCTAAACCTAACACTAACCCGAACCCTAACCCTAACCCTCACCCGAACCCTAACCTGAAGCCTAACCCGAACCCTAACCCTTACCCTAACCCGAACCCTAACCCGAATCCTAACCCGAACCCTAACCCTAACCCTAAACCTTACCCTAAACTGAACCCTAACCCTAACCCTAACCTGAACCCTAACACCTAACCCTAACCCGAACCCGAACCCTAACCCTAAAACTAACTTTAACCCTAACCCTAACCCGAACCCTAACCCTAACCCGAAACCTAACCCGAACACTAACCCTAACCCTAACCCTAAACCTAAACCGAACCCTAACCCGAACCCAAACCCGAACCCTAACCGTAACCCTAAACCTAACCCGAACCCTAACCCGAACCCTAACCCGAACCCTAACCCTAACCCTAACCCGAACCCTAACCCTAACCCTAACCCGAACCCTAAACCGAACCTTAACCCTAACCCTAACCCTAACCCTAATCCTAACCGGAACCCTAACCCTAACCCTAACCCGAACCCAAGCCCTAACCCTAACCCGAACCCGAACCCAAACCCAACACTAACCCTAACCCTAACCCTAACCCGAACCCTAACCCTAACCCGAAACCTAACCCTAACACTAACCCTAACCCTAACCCGAACCCGAACCCTAACGCGACCATAACCCTAACCCTAACCCGAACCTTAACCCGAACTCTAACCCGAACCCTAACCCTAAACCCTAACCCTAACTCTAACCCTAACCCGAACCCTAACCCGAACACTAACCCGAACCCTAACCCTAACCCTATCCCGAACCCTAACCCAAACCCTAACCCCTAACCCTAACCCTAACCCGAAACCTAACCCTAACCCTAAACCTAACCCGAACCCTAAACCGAACCCGAATCCTAACCCTAACCCGAACCCTAACCCGAACCCTAACCCGAACCCTAACCCTAACCCTAACCCTAAACCGAACCCTAACGCTAACCCTTAACCCTAACCCGAACCCTAACCCGAACCCTAAACCGAACCCGAAACCTAACCCTAAACCTAACCCTAAACAGAACCCTAATCCGAACCCTAACCCTAACCCTAACCCAAACCCTAACGCTAACCCTTAACCCTAACCCGAACCCTAACCCGAACCCTAACCTTAACCCTAACCCGAACCCTAACCCGAACTCTAACCCGAACCCTAACCCTAACCCCTAACCCTAACCCTAACCCGAACACTAACCCGAACTCTAACCCGAACCCTAACCCTAACCCCTAACCCTAACCCTAACCCTAACCCTAACCCGTACCCTAACCCGAACCCTAACTCAAGCCCTAGCTCTAACCCGAACCCTAACCCGAACCCGAACCCAAATCCTAACCCTAAACCGAACCCGAACCCTAACCCGAACCCGAACCCAAATCCTAACCCTAAACCATACCCGAACCCTAACCCGAACCCGAACTCTATCCCTAACCCTAACACGTACCCTAACCCGTACCCTAACCCGAACCCTAACTCAAACCCTAACCCTAACCCGAACCCTAACCCGAACCCGAACCCTAACCTTAACCCTAATCCGAACCCTAACCCTAACCCGAACTCTAAACCTACCCTAACACTAACCCCTAACCCTAACCCTAACACTAACCCTAACCCTAAAACCTAACCCTAACCCTAACCCTAACCCTAACCCTAACCCGAACCCGAACCCTAACCCTAAACCTAAACCTAACCCGAACCCAAACCCGAAACCTAACACGAACCCTAACCCTAACCCTAATCCGAACACTAACCCGAACCCTAACCCTAACCCTAAACCTAACCCTAACCCGAACCCTAACCCTAACCCTAACCTGAACCCTAACACCTAACCCTATCCTGAACCCGAACCCTAACCCGAACCCGAACCCTAACACTAACCCGAAACCGAACCCTAAGCCTAACCCGAATCCGAACACGAACCCTAACCCTAACCCGAACCCGAACCCTAACCCTAACCCTAACCCTAACCCTAACCCGAACCCTAACCCTAAACCTAACTCTAACCATGACCCTAACCCTAACCATAACCCTAACCCGAACCCTAACCTTAACCCTAACCCGAAACCTAACCCTAACCCGAAATCGAACCCTAAGCCTAACCCGAACCCGAACAGGAAGCCTAAACCTAACCCTAACCCGAACCCTAACCCTAACCCGAACCCTAAACCTAACCCTAACCCTAAGCCTAACCCGAACCCTAACCATAACCCTAACCCTAACCATAACCCTAACCCGAACCCTAACCTTAACCCTAACCCGAACCCTAACCCTAACCCGAACCCTAAACCTACCCTAACCATAACACCTAACCCTAACCCTAACCCTAACGCTAACCCTAACCCTGAAACCTAACCCTAACCCTAACCCTAACCCGAACCCTAAACCTAACACTAACCCGAACCCTAACCCTAACCCTCACCCGAACCCTAACCTGAACCCTAACCCGAACCCTAACCCTTACCCTAACCCGAACCCTAACCCGAATCCTAACCCGAACCCTAACCCTAACCCTAAACCTTACCCTAAACCGAACTCTAACCCTAACCCTAACCTGAACCCTAACCCCTAACCCTAACCCGAACCCGAACCCTAACCCTAAAACTAACTTTAACCCTAACCCTAACCCGAACCCTAACCCTAACCCGAACCCTAACCCGAACACTAACCCTAACCCTAACCCTAAACCTAAACCGAACCCTAACCCGAACCCAAACCCGAACCCTAACCGTAACCCTAAACCTAACCCGAACCCTAACCCGAACCCTAACCCGAACCCTAACCCTAACCCTAAACCTAACCCGAACCCTAACCCGAACCCTAACCCGAACCCTAACCCTAACCCTAACCCGAACCCTAACCCTAACCCTAACCCGAACCCTAAACCGAACCTTAACCCTAACCCTAACCCTAACCCTAATCCTAACCGGAACCCTAACCCTAACCCTAACCCGAACCCTAGCCCTAACCCTAACCCGAACCCGAACCCAAACCCAACCCTAACCCTAACCCTAACCCTAACCCGAACCCTAACCCTAACCTGAAACCTAACCCTAACACTAACCCTAACCCTAACCCGAACCCGAACCCTAACGCGACCATAACCCTAACCCTAACCCGAACCTTAACCCGAACTCTAACCCGAACCCTAACCCTAAACCCTAACCCTAACTCTAACCCTAACCCAAACCCTAACCCGAACACTAACCCGAACCCTAACCCTAACCCTATCATGAACCCTAACCCAAACCCTAACCCCTAACCCTAACCCTAACCCGAACCCTAACCCTAACCCTAAACCTAACCCGAACCCTAACCCGAACCCGAATCCTAACCCTAACCCTAACCCTAACCCGAACCCTAACCCGAACCCTAACCCTAACCCTAACCCTAAACCGAACCCTAACGCTAACCCTTAACCCTAACCCGACCCCTTACCCGAACCCTAAACCGAACCCGAAACCTAACCCTAAACCTAACCCTAAACAGAACCCTAATCCGAACCCTAACCCTAACACTAACCCAAACCCTAACGCTAACCCTTAACCCTAACCCGAACCCTAACCCGAACCCTAACCTTAACCCTAACCCGAACCCTAACCCGAACTCTAACCCGAACCCTAACCCTAACCCCTAACCCTAACCCTAACCCGAACCCTAACCCGAACTCTAACCCGAACCCTAACCCTAACCCCTAACCCTAACCCTAACCCTAACCCTAACCCGTACCCTAACCCGAACCCTAACTCAAGCCCTAGCTCTAAACCGAACCCTAACCAGAACCCGAACCCAAATCCTAACCCTAAACCGAACCCGAACCCTAACACTAACCCGAAACGTAATCCTAACCCGAACCCTAAGCCATACCCGAACCCTAACCCGAACCCGAACTCTATCCCTAACCCTAACCCATACCCTAACCTATACCCTAACCCGAACCCTAACTCAAACCCTAACACTAACCCGAACCCTAACCCGAACCCGAACCCTAACCTTAACCCTAACCCGAACCCTAACTCTAACCCGAACTCTAAACCTACCCTAACACTAACCCTAACCCTAACCCTAACACTAACCCTAACCCTAAAACCTAACCCTAACCCTAACCCTAACCCTAACCCTAACCCGAAACCTAACCCTAACACTAACCCGAACCCTAACCCTAACCCGAACCCGAACCCTAACCCTAAACCTAAACCTAAACCGAACCCAAACCCGAAACCTAACACGAACCCTAACCCGAACCCTAATCCGAACACTAACCCGAACCCTAACCCTAACCCTAAACCTAACCCTAACCCGAACCCTAACCCTAACCCTAACCTGAACCCTAACCCCTAACCCTATCCCGAACCCGAACCCTAACCCGAACCCGAACCCTAACACTAACCCGAAACCGAACCCTAAGCCTAACACGAATCCGAACACGAACCCTAACCCTAACCCTAACCCGAACCCTAACCCTAACCCTAACCCTAACCCTAACCCGAACCCTAACCCTAAACCTAACTCTAACCATAACCCTAACCCTAAACATAACCCTAACCCGAACCCTAACCTTAACCCTAACCCGAAACCTAACCCTAACCCGAAACCGAACCCTAAGCCTAACCCGAACCCGAACACGAAGCCTAACCCTAACCCTAACCCGAACCCTAACCCTAACCCGAACCCTAAACCTAACCCTAACCCTAAGCCTAACCCGAACCCTAACCATAACCCTAACCCTAACCATAACCCTAACCCGAACCCTAACCTTAACCCTAACCCGAACCCTAACCCTAACCCGAACCCTAAACCTACCCTAACCATAACACCTAACCCTAAACCTAACCCTAACCCTAACCCTAACCCTAAAACCTAACCCTAACCCTAACCCTAACCCGAACCCTAAACCTAACACTAACCCGAACCCTAACCCTAACCCTCACCCGAACCCTGACCTGAACCCTAACCCGATCCCTAACCCTTACCCTAACCCGAACCCTAACCCGAATCCTAAACCGAACCCTAACCCTAACCCTAAACCTAACCCTAAACCGAACCCTAACCCTTACCCTAACCTGAACCCTAACCCCTAACCCTAACCCGAACCCGAAACCTAACCCTAAAACTAAATTTAACCCTAACCCTAACCCGAACCCTAACCCTAACCCGAACCCTAACCCGAACCCTAACCCGAACACTAACCCTAACCCTAACCCTAAACCTAACCCGAACCCTAACCCGAACCCAAACCCGAACCCTAACCGTAACCCTAAACCTAACCCGAACCCTAACCCGAACCCTAACGCGAACCCTAACCCTAACCCTAACCCGAACCCTAACCCTAACCCTAACCCGAACCCTAACCCTAAACCTAACTCTAACCATGACCCTAACCCTAACCATAACCCTAACCCGAACCCTAACCTTAACCCTAACCCGAAACCTAACCCTAACCCGAAATCGAACCCTAAGCCTAACCCGAACCCGAACAGGAAGCCTAACCCTAACCCTAAACCGAACCCTAACCCTAACCCGAACACTAAACCTAACCCTAAACCTAAGCCTAACCCGAACCCTAACCATAACCCTAACCCTAACCATAACCCTAACCCGAACCCTAACCTTAACCCTAACCCGAACCCTAACCCTAACCCGAACCCTAAACCTACCCTAACCATAACACCTAACCCTAACCCTAACCCTAACGCTAACCCTAACCCTGAAACCTAACCCTAACCCTAACCCTAACCCGAACCCTAAACCTAACACTAACCCGAACCCTAACCCTAACCCTCACCCGAACCCTAACCTGAACCCTAACCCGAACCCTAACCCTTACCCTAACCCGAACCCTAACCCGAATCCTAACCCGAACCCTAACCCTAACCCTAAACCTTACCCTAAACCGAACTCTAACCCTAACCCTAACCTGAACCCTAAACCCTAACCCTAACCCGAACCCGAACCCTAACCCTAAAACTAACTTTAACCCTACCCCTAACCCGAACCCTAACCCTAACCCGAACCCTAACCCGAACACTAACCCTAACCCTAACCCTAAACCTAAACCGAACCCTAACCCGAACCCAAACCCGAACCCTAACCGTAACCCTAAACCTAACCCGAACCCTAACCCGAACCCTAACCCGAACCCTAACCCTAACCCTAAACCTAACCCGAACCCTAATTCGAACCCTAACCCGAACCCTAACCCTAACCCTAAACCGAACCCTAACCCTAACCCTAACCCGAACCCTAAACCGAACCTTAACCCTAACCCTAACCCTAACCCTAATCCTAACCGGAACCCTAACCCTAACCCTAACCCGAACCCTAGCCCTAACCCTAACCCGAACCCGAACCCAAACCCAACCCTAACCCTAACCCTAACCCTAACCCGAACCCTAACCCTAACCCGAAACCTAACCCTAACACTAACCCTAACCCTAACCCGAACCCGAACCCTAACGCGACCATAACCCTAACCCTAACCCGAACCTTAACCCGAACTCTAACCCGAACCCTAACCCTAAACCCTAACCCTAACTCTAACCCTAACCCAAACCCTAACCCGAACACTAACCCGAACCCTAACCCTAACCCTATCATGAACCCTAACCCAAACCCTAACCCCTAACCCTAACCCTAACCCGAACCCTAACCCTAACCCTAAACCTAACCCGAACCCTAACCCGAACCCGAATCCTAACCCTAACCCTAACCCTAACCCGAACCCTAACCCGAACCCTAACCCTAACCCTAACCCTAAACCGAACCCTAACGCTAACCCTTAACCCTAACCCGAACCCTTACCCGAACCCTAAACCGAACCCGAAACCTAACCCTAAACCTAACCCTAAACAGAACCCTAATCCGAACCCTAACCCTAACACTAACCCAAACCCTAACGCTAACCCTTAACCCTAACCCGAACCCTAACCCGAACCCTAACCTTAACCCTAACCCGAACCCTAACCCGAACTCTAACCCGAACCCTAACCCTAACCCCTAACCCTAACCCTAACCCGAACCCTAACCCGAACTCTAACCCGAACCCTAACCCTAACCCCTAACCCTAACCCTAACCCTAACCCTAACCCGTACCCTAACCCGAACCCTAACTCAAGCCCTAGCTCTAACCCGAACCCTAACCAGAACCCGAACCCAAATCCTAACCCTAAACCGAACCCGAACCCTAACACTAACCCAAAACGTAATCCTAACCCGATCCCTAAGCCATACCCGAACCCTAACCCGAACCCGAACTCTATCCCTAACCCTAACCCATACCCTAACCCGTACCCTAACCCGAACCCTAACTCAAACCCTAACCCTAACCCGAACCCTAACCCGAACCCGAACCCTAACCTTAACCCTAACCCGAACCCTAACTCTAACCCGAACTCTAAACCTACCCTAACACTAACCCCTAACCCTAACCCTAACACTAACCCTAACCCTAAAACCTAACCCTAACCCTAACCCTAACCCTAACCCTAACCCGAAACCTAACCCTAACACTAACCCGAACCCTAACCCTAACCCGAACCCGAACCCTAACCCTAAACCTAAACCTAAACCGAACCCAAACCCGAAACCTAACACGAACCCTAACCCGAACCCTAATCCGAACACTAACCCGAACCCTAACCCTAACCCTAAACCTAACCCTAACTCGAACCCTAACCCTAACCCTAACCTGAACCCTAACCCCTAACCCTATCCCGAACCCGAACCCTAACCCGAACCCGAACCCTAACACTAACCCGAAACCGAACCCTAAGCCTAACCCGAATCCGAACACGAACCCTAACCCTAACCCTAACCCGAACCCTAACCCTAACCCTAACCCTAACCCTAACCCGAACCCTAACCCTAAACCTAACTCTAACCATAACCCTAACCCTAAACATAACCCTAACCCGAACCCTAACCTTAACCCTAACCCGAAACCTAACCCTAACCCGAAACCGAACCCTAAGCCTAACCCGAACCCGAACACGAAGCCTAACCCTAACCCTAACCCGAACCCTAACCCTAACCCGAACCCTAAACCTAACCCTAACCCTAAGCCTAACCCGAACCCTAACCATAACCCTAACCCTAGCTATAACCCTAACCCGAACCCTAACCTTAACCCTAACCCGAACCCTAACCCTAACCCGAACCCTAAACCTACCCTAACCATAACACCTAACCCTAAACCTAACCTTAACCCTAACCCTAACCCTAAAACCTAACCCTAACCCTAACCCTAACCCGAACCCTAAACCTAACACTAACCCGAACCCTAACCCTAACCCTCACCCGAACCCTAAACTGAACCCTAACCCGATCCCTAACCCTTACCCTAACCCGAACCCTAACCCGAATCCTAAACCGAACCCTAACCCTAACCCTAAACCTAACCCTAAACCGAACCCTAACCCTTACCCTAACCTGAACCCTAACCCCTAACCCTAACCCGAACCCGAACCCTAACCCTAAAACTAAATTTAACCCTAACCCTAACCCGAACCCTAACCCTAACCCGAACCCTAACCCGAACCCTAACCCGAACACTAACCCTAACCCTAACCCTAAACCTAACCCGAACCCTAACCCGAACCCAAACCCGAACCCTAACCGTAACCCTAAACCTAACCCGAACCCTAAACCGAACCCTAACGCGAACCCTAACCCTAACCCTCACCCGAACCCTAACCCTAACCCTAACCCGAACCCTAAACCGAACCTTAACCTTAACCCTAAACCTAACCCTAATCCTAACCGGAACCCTAACCCAAACCCTAACCCGAACCCTAGCCCTAACCCTAACCCGAACCCGAACCCTAACCCAACCCTAACCCAAAACCTAACCCGAACCCGAACCCTAACACTAAACCTAACCCTAAACCTAACCCTAACCCGAACCTTAACCCTAACCCTAACCCTAAACCTAACCCTAACCCGAACTCTAACCCTAAACCTAACCCTAACCCTAACCCGAACCCTAACCCTAACCCGAAACCTAAACCTAACACTAACCCTAACCCTAACCCGAACCCGAACCCTAACCGGACCCTAACCCTAAACCTAACCCGAACCTTAACCCGAACTCTAACCCGAACCCTAACCCTAAACCCTAACCCTAAACCTAACCCGAACCCTAACCCGAACCCAAACCCGAACCCGACCCTAACCCTAACCCTAACCCGAACCTTAACACTAACCCGAACCCTAACCCTAACCCTCACCCGAACCCTAACCTGAACCCTAACCCGAACCCTAGCCATAACCCTAACCCGAACCCTAACCCAACCCTAACCCTAACCCTAACCCGAACCCGAACCCTAACACTAACCCTAACCCTAAACCTAACCCTAACCCGAAACTTAACCCTAACCCTTACCCTAAAACCTAACCCTAACCCTAACCCTAACCCGAAACCTAACCCTATCACTAAACTGAACCCTATCCCTAACCCTCACCCGAACCCTAACCTGAAAGCTAACCCGAACCCTAACTCTTACCCTAAACCGAACCCTAACACGAATCCTAACCCGAACCCTAACCCTAACCCTAAACCTAACCCTAAACCGAACCCTAACCCTAACCCTAACCTGAACCCTAACCCATAACCCTAACCCGAACCCGAACCCTAACCCTAAAACTAACTTTAACCCTAACCCTAACCCGAACCCTAACCCTAACCCGAACCCTAACCCGAACCCTAACGCGAACAGTAACCCTAACCCTAACCCTAAACCTAACCCGAACCCTAACCCGAACCCAAACCCGAACCCTAACCGTAACCCTAAACCTAACCCGAACCCTAACCCGAAACCTAACCCGAACCCTAACCCTAACCCTAACCCGAACCCTAACCCTAACCCTAACCCGAACCCTAACCCGAACCTTAACCCTAACCCTAACCCTAACCCTAATCCTAACCGGAACCCTAACCCTAACCCTAACCCGAACCCTAGCCCTAACCCTAACCCGAACCCGAACCCAAACCTAGCCACAAACCGAACCCGAACCCTAACACTAACCCGATCCGTAACCCTAAACCGAACCCTAACCCTAACTCGAACCCTAACCCGAACTCTAAACCTACCCTAACACTAACACCTAACCCTAACCCTAACACTAACCCTAACCCTAAAACCTAACCCTAACCCTAACCCTAAGCCTAACCCTAACCCGAAACCTAACCCTAACACTAACCCGAACCCTAACCCTAACCCGAACCCGAACCCTAACCCTAAACCTAAACCTAACCCGAACCCAAACCCGAAACCTAACAGGAACCCTAACCCGAACCCTAACCCGAACACTAACCCGAACCCTAACCCTAACCCTAAACCTAACCCTAACCCGAAACCTAACCCTAACCCTAACCTGAACCCTAAAACCTAACCCTAACACGAACCCGAACCCTAACCCGAACCCGAACCCTAACCCTAACCCGAAACCGAACCCTAAGCCTAACCCGAACCCGAACACGAACCCTAACCCTAACCCTAACCCGAACCCTAACACTAACCCTAACCCTAACCCTAACCCTAACCCGAACCCTAACCCTAAACCTAACTATAACCATAACTCTAACCCTAACCATAACCCTAACCCGAACCCTAACCTTAACCCTAACCCGAACCCTAACCCTAACCCGAAACCGAACCCTAAGCCTAACCCGAACCCTAAGCTTAACCTTAACCCGAACCCTAAACCTAACCCGAACCCTAACCCTAACCCTAACCCTAAACATAACCCCTAACCCTAACCCTATCCCTAACCCTAAAACCTAACCCTAACCCTAACCTTAACCCTACCCTAACCCGAACCCTAACCCTAACCCTAACCCTAACCCTAACCCGAACCCGAACCCTAACCCTAACCCGAACCCTAACCCTAAACCTAACCCTAAGCCTAACCCGAACCCTAACCATAAACCTAACCCTAACCATAACCCTAACCCGAACCCTAACCTTAACCCTAACCCGAACCCTAACCCTAACCCGAACCCTAAACCTACCCTAACCATAACACGTAACCCTAACCCTAACACTAACGCTAACCCTAACCCTGAAACCAAACCCTAACCCTAACCCTAACCCGAACCCTAAACCTAACACTAACCCGAACCCTAACCCTAACCCTCACCCGAACCCTAACCTGAACCCTAACCCGAACCCTAACCCTTACCCTAACCCGAACCCTAACCCGAATCCTAACCCGAACCCTAACCCTAACCCTAAACCTTACCCTAAACCGAACCCTAACCCTAACCCTAACCTGAACCCTAACCCCTAACCCTAACCCGAACCCGAACCCTAACCCTAAAACTAACTTTAACCCTAACCCTAACCCGAACCCTAACCCTAACCCGAACCCTAACCCGAACACTAACCCTAACCCTAACCCTAAACCTAAACCGAACCCTAACCCGAACCCAAACCCGAACCCTAACCGTAACCCTAAACCTAACCCGAACCCTAACCCGAACCCTAACCCGAACCCTAACCCTAACCCTAACCCGAACCCTAACCCTAATCCTAACCCGAACCCTAAACCGAACCTTAACCCTAACCCTAACCCTAAACCTAATCCTAACCGGAACCCTAACCCTAACCCTAACCCGAACCCTAGCCCTAACCCTAACCCGAACCCGAACCCAAACCCAACCCTAACCCTAACCCTAACCCGAACCCGAACCCTAACCCTAACCCGAAACCTAACCCTAACACTAACCCTAACCCTAACCCGAACCCGAACCCTAACGCGACCATAACCCTAACCCTAACCCGAACCTTAACCCGAACTCTAACCCGAACCCTAACCCTAAACCCTAACCCTAACTCTAACCCTAACCCGAACCCTAACCCGAACACTAACCCGAACCCTAAACCTAACCCTATCCCGAACCCTAACCCAAACCCTAACCCCTAACCCTAACCCTAACCCGAACCCAAACCCTAACCCTAAACCTAACCCGAACCCTAACCCGAACCCGAATCCTAACCCTAACCCTAACCCTAACCCGAACCCTAACCCGAACCCTAACCCTAACCCTAACCCTAAACCGAAACCTAACGCTAACCCTTAACCCTAACCCGAACCCTAACCCGAAACCTAAACCGAACCCGAAACCTAACCCTAAACCTAACCCTAAACAGAACCCTAATCCGAACCCTAACCCTAACCCTAACCCAAACCCTAACGCTAACAATTAACCCTAACCCGAACCCTAACCCGAACCCTAACCTTAACCCTAACCCGAACCCTAAACCGAACTCTAACCCGAACCCTAACCCTAACCCCTAACCCTAACCCTAACCCGAACCCTAACCCGAACTCTAACCCGAACCCTAACCCTAAACCCTAACCCTAACCCTAACCCTAACCCTAACCCGTACCCTAACCCGAACCCTAACTCAAGCCCTAGCTCTAACCCGAACCCTAACCAAAACCCGAACCCAAATCCTAACCCTAAACCGAACCCGAACCCTAACACTAACCCGAAACGTAATCCTAACCCGAACCCTAAGCCATACCCGAACCCTAACCCGAACCCGAACTCTATCCCTAACCCTAACCCATACCCTAACCCGTACCCTAACCCGAACCCTAACTCAAACCCTAACCCTAACCCGAACCCTAACCCGAACCCGAACCCTAACCTTAACCCTAACCCGAACCCTAACTGTAACCCGAACTCTAAACCTACCCTAACACTAACCCCTAACCCTAACCCTAACACTAACCCTAACCCTAAAACCTAACCCTAACCCTAACCCTAACCCTAACCCTAACCCGAAACCTAACCCTAACACTAACCCGAACCCTAACCCTAACCCGAACCCGAACCCTAAACCTAAACCTAAACCTAACTCGAACCCTAACTCAAGCCCTAGCTCTAACCCGAACCCTAACCCGAACCCGAACCCAAATCCTAACCCTAAACCGAACCCGAACCCTAACACTAACCCGAAACGTAACCCTAACCCGAACCCTAACCCGAACCCGAACTCTATCCCTAACCCTAACCCGTACCCTAACCCGTACCCTAACCCGAACCCTAACTCAAACCCTAACCCTAACCCGAACCCTAACCCAAACCCGAACCCTAACCTTAACCCTAACCCGAACCCTAACCCTAACCCGAACTCTAAACCTACCCTAACACTAACCCCTAACCCTAACCCTAACACGAACCCTAACCCTAAAACCTAACCCTAACCCTAACCCTAACCCTAACCCGAAACCTAACCCTAACACTAACCCGAACCCTAACCCTAACCCGAACCCGAACCCTAACCCTAAACCTAAACCTAACCCGAACCCAAACCCGAAACCTAACACGAACCCTAACCCGAACCCTAATCCGAACACTAACCCGAACCCTAACCCTAACCCTAAACCTAACCCTAACCCGAACCCTAACCCTAACCCTAACATGAACCCTAACCCCTAACCCTATCCCGAACCCGAACCCTAACCCGAACCCGAACCCTAACACGAACCCGAAACCGAACCCTAAGCCTAACCCGAATCCGAACACGAACCCTAACCCTAACCCTAACCCGAACCCTAACCCTAACCCTAACCCGAACCCTAACCCTAAACCTAACTCTAACCATAACCCTAACCCTAACCATAACCCTAACCCGAACCCTAACCTTAACCCTAACCCGAAACCTAACCCTAACCCGAAACCGAACCCTAAGCCTAACCCGAACCCGAACACGAAGCCTAACCCTAACCCTAACCCGAACCCTAACCCTAACCCGAACCCTAAACCTAACCCTAACCCTAAGCCTAACCCGAACCCTAACCATAACCCTAACCCTAACTATAACCCTAACCCGAACCCTAAACTTAACCCTAACCCGAACCCTAACCCTAACCCGAACCCTAAACCTACTCTAACCATAACACCTAACCCTAAACCTAACCCTAACCCTAACCCTAACCCTAAAACCTAACCCTAACCCTAACCCTAACCCGAACCCTAAACCTAACACTAACCCGAACCCTAATCCTAACCCTCACCCGAACCCTAACCTGAACCCTAACCCGAACCCTAACCCTTACCCTAACCCGAACCCTAACCCGAATCCTAAACCGAACCCTAACCCTAACCCTAAGCCTAACCCTAAACCGAACCCTAACCCTTACCCTAACCTGAACCCTAACCCCTAACCCTAACCCGAACCCGAACCCTAACCCTAAAACTAAATTTAACCCTAACCCTAACCCGAACCCTAACCCTAACCCGAACCCTAACCCGAACCCTAACCCGAACACTAACCCTAACCCTAACCCTAAACCTAACCCGAACCCTAACCCGAACCCAAACCCGAACCCTAACCGTAACACTAAACCTAACCCGAACCCTAACCCGAACCCTAACCCGAACCCTAACCCTAACCCTAACCCGAACCCTAACCCTAACCCTAACCCGAACCCTAACCCGAACCTTAAGCCTAACCCTAACCCTAACCCTAACCCTAATCCTAACCGGAACCCTAACCCAAAGCCTAACCCGAACCCTAGCCCTAACCCTAACCCGAACCCGAACCCTAACCCAACCCTAACCCAAAACCTAACCCGAACCCGAACCCTAACACTAACCCTAAACCTAAACCTAACCCTAACCCGAACCTTAACCCTAACCCTAACCCTAAACCTAACCCTAACCCGAACTCTAACCCTAAACCTAACCCTAACCCTAACCCGAACCCTAACCCTAACCCGAAACCTAAACCTAACACTAACCCTAACCCTAACCCGAACCCGAACCCTAACCGGACCCTAACCCTAAACCTAACCCGAAACTTAACCCGAACTCTAACCCGAACCCTAACCCTAAACCCTAACCCTAAACCTAACCCGAACCCTAACCCGAACCCAAACCCGAACCCGACCCTAACCCTAACCCTAACCCGAACCTTAACCCTAACCCTAACCCTAACCCTAATCCTAACCGGAACCCTAACCCTAACCCGAACCCGAACCCTAACACTAACCCTAACCCTAAACCTAACCCTAACCCGAACTTAACCCTAACCCTAACCCTAAAACCTAACCCTAACCCTAACCCTAACCCTAACCCGAACCCTAACCCTAACACTAACCCGAACCCTAACCCTATCCCTCACCCGAAACCTAACCTGAACCCTAACCCGAACCCTAACCCTTACCCTAACCCGAACCCTAACACGAATCCTAACCCGAACCCTAACCCTAACCCTAAACCTAACCCTAAACCGAACCCTAACCCTAACCCTAACCTGAACCCTAACCCCTAACCCTAACCCGAACCCGAAACCTAACCCTAAAACTAACTTTAACCCTAACCCTAAACCGAACCCTAACCCTAACCCGAACCCTAACCCGAACCCTAACCCGAACAGTAACCCTAACCCTAACCCTAAACCTAACCCGAACCCTAACCCGAACCCAAACCCGAACCCTAACCGTAACCCTAAACCTAACCCGAACCCTAACCCGAAACCTAACCCGAACCCTAACCCTAACCCTAACCCGAACCCTAACCCTAACCCTAACCCGAACCCTAACCCGAACCTTAACCCTAACCCTAACCCTAACCCTAATCCTAACCGGAACCCTAAACCTAAACCTAACCCGAACCCTAGCCCTAACCCTAACCCGAACCCGAACCCAAACCTAGCCCCAAACCGAACCCGAACCCTAACACTAACCCGAACCGTAACCCTAAACCGTACCCTAACCCTAACCCGAACCCTAACCCGAACTCTAAACCTACCCTAACACTAACACCTAACCCTAACCCTAACACTAACCCTAACCCTAAAACCTAACCCTAACACTAACCCTAAGCCTAACCCTAACCCGAAACATAACCCTAACACTAACCCGAACCCTAACCCTAACCCGAACCCGAACCCTAACCCTAAACCTAAACCTAACCCGAACCCAAACCCGAAACCTAACACGAACCCTAACCCGAACCCTAACCCGAACACTAACCCGAACCCTAACCCTAACCCTAAACCTAACCCTAACCCGAACCCTAACCCTAACCCTAACCTGAACCCTAACCCCTAACCCTAACCCGAACCCGAACCCTAACCCGAACCCGAACCCTAACCCTAACCCGAAACCGAACCCTAAGCCTAACCCGAACCCGAAAAAGAACCCTAACCCTAACCCTAACCCGAACCCTAACACTAACCCTAACCCTAACCCTAACCCTAACCCGAACCCTAACCCTAAACCTAACTATAACCATAACCCTAACCCTAACCCTAACCCTAACCCGAACCCTAACCCGAACCCTAACCCGAACCCTAACCCTAACCCTAACCCGAACCCTAACCCTAACCCTAACCCGAACCCTAACCCGAACCTTAACCCTAACCCTAATCCTAACCCTAATCCTAACCGGAACCCTAACCCTAACCCTAACCCGAACCCTAGCCCTAACCCTAACCCGAACCCGAACCCTAACCCAACCCTAACCCTAACCCTAACCCTAACCCGAACCCTAACCCTAACCCGAAACCTAACCCTAACACTAACCCTAACCCTAACCCGAACCTGAACCCTAACCCGACCCTAACCTTAACCCTAACCCGAACCTTAACCCGAACTCTAACCCGAACCCTAACCCTAAAGCCTAACCCTAACTCTAACCCTAACCCGAACCCTAACCCGAACACTAACCCGAACCCTAACCCTAACCATATCCCGAACCCTAACCCAAACCCGAACCCCTAACCCTAACCCTAACCCGAACGCTAACCCTAACCCTAAACCTAACCCGAACCCTAACCCGAACCCGAACCCTAACCCTAACCCTAACCCTAACCCGAACCCTAACCCGAACCCTAACCCTAACCCTAACCCTAAACCGAACCCTAACGCTAACCCTTAACCCTAACCCGAACCCTAACCCGAACCCTAAACCGAACCCGAAACCTAACCCTAAACCTAACCCTAAACAGAACCCTAACCCGAACCCTAACCCTAACCCTAACCCTAACCCAAACCCTAACGCTAACCCTTAACCCTAACCCGAACCGTAACCCGAACCCTAACCCTAACCCTAACCCGAACCCTAACCCGAACTCTAAACCGAACCCTAACCCTAACCCCTAACCCTAACCCTAACCCGAACCCTAACCCGAACTCTAACCCGAACACTAACCCTAACCCCTAACCCTAACCCTAACCCTAACCCTAACCCGTACCCTAACCCGAACCCTAACTCAAGCCCTAGCTCTAACCCGAACCCTAACCCGAACCCGAACCCAAATCCTAACCCTAAACCGAACCCGAACCCTAACACTAACCCGAAACGTAACCCTAACCCGAACCCTAACCCGAACCCGAACTCTATCCCTAACCCTAACCCGTACCCTAACCCGTACCCTAACCCGAACCCTAACTCAAACCCTAACCCAAACCCGAACCCTAACCAGAACCCGAAACCTAACCTTAACCCTAACCCGAACCCTAACCCTAACCCGAACTCTAAACCTACCCTAACACTAACCCCTAACCCTAACCCTAACACTAACCCTAACCCTAAAACCTAACCCTAACCCTAACCCTAACCCTAACCCTAACCCTAAACCTAACCCTAACACTAACCCGAACCCTAACCCTAACCCGAACCCGAACCCTAAACCTAAACCTAAACCTAACTCGAACCCAAACCCGAAACCTAACACGAACCCTAACCCGAACCCTAACCCGAACACTAACCCGAAACCTAACCTTAACCCTAAACCTAACCCTAACCCGAACCTTAACCCTAACCCTAACCTGAACCCTAACCCCTAACCCTAACCTGAACCCGAACCCTAACCCGAACCCGAACCCTAACCCTAACCCGAAACCGAACCCTAAGCCTAACCCGAACCCGAACACGAACCCTAACCCTAACCCTAACCCGAACCCTAACCCTAACCCTAACCCTAACCCTAACCCGAACCCTAACCCTAAACCTAACTCTAACCTTAAACCTAACCCTAACCCGAACCCTAACTCTAACGCGAACCCTACCCAGAACCCTAACCCGAACACTAAACCTAACCCTAACCCTAACCCTAACCCGAACCCTAACCCGAACCCTAACCCGAACACTAACCCTAACCCTAACCCTAACCCTAACCCGAACCCTAACCCGAACCCTAACTCGAACCCTAACCCTAACCCGAACCCGAACCGTAACCCGAACCCTAACCCTAAGCCTACACCGAACCCTAACCCTAACCCGAACCCTACCCGGAACCTTAACCCTAACGCTAACCCTAACCCTAATCCTAACCCGAACCCTAACCCTAACCCTAACCCGAACCCTAGCCCTAAACCTAACCCGAACCCGAACCCTAACCCGAACCATAACCCTAACCCTAACCCGAACCCGAACCTTAACACTAACCCTAAACCTAACCCTAACCCTAACCCGAACCTTTACCCTAACCCTAAACCTAATCCTAACCCTAACCCGAACTCTAACCCTAACCCTAACCCTAACCCTAACCCTAACCCTAACCCGAACCCTAACCCTAACCCGAACCCTAACACTAACCCGAACCCTAACCCCAACCCTAACCCGAACCCTAACCCTAACCTGAACCCTAACCCCTAACCCTAACCCGAACCCGAACCCTAACCCGAACCCGAACCCTAACCCTAACCCGAAACCGAACCCTAAGCCTAACCCGAACCCGAACAAGAACCCTAACCCTAACCCTAACCCGAACCCTAACACTAACCCTAACCCTAACCCTAACCCTAACCCTAACCCGAACCCTAACCCTAAACCTAACTATAACCATAACCCTAACCCTAACCCTAACCCGAACCCTAACCCGAACCCTAACCCGAACCCTAACCCTAACCCGAACCCTAACCCTAACCCTAACCCGAACCCTAACCCGAACCTTAACCCTAACCCTAATCCTAACGCTAATCCTAACCGGAACCCTAACCCTAACCCTAACCCGAACCCTAGCCCTAACCCTAACCCGAACCCGAACCCTAACCCAACCCTAACCCTAACCCTAACCCTAACCCGAACCCTAACCCTAACCCGAAACCTAACCCTAACACTAACCCTAACCCTAACCCGAACCTGAACCCTAACCCGACCCTAACCCTAACCCTAACCCGAACCTTAACCCGAACTCTAACCCGAACCCTAACCCTAAAGCCTAACCCTAACTCTAACCCTAACCCGAACCCTAACCCGAACACTAACCCGAACCCTAACCCTAACCATATCCCGAACCCTAACCCAAACCCGAACCCCTAACCCTAACCCTAACCCGAACGCTAACCCTAACCCTAAACCTAACCCGAACCCTAACCCGAACCCGAACCCTAACCCTAACCCTAACCCTAACCCGAACCCTAACCCGAACCCTAACCCTAACCCTAACCCTAAACCGAACCCTAACGCTAACCCTTAACCCTAACCCGAACCCTAACCCGAACCCTAAACCGAACCCGAAACCTAACCCTAAACCTAACCCTAAACAGAACCCTAACCCGAACCCTAACCCTAACCCTAACCCTAACCCAAACCCTAACGCTAACCCTTAACCCTAACCCGAACCGTAACCCGAACCCTAACCCTAAACCTAACCCGAACCCTAACCCGAACTCTAACCCGAACCCTAACCCTAACCCCTAACCCTAACCCTAACCCGAACCCTAACCCGAACTCTAACCCGAACACTAACCCTAACCCCTAACCCTAACCCTAACCCTAACCCTAACCCGTACCCTAACCCGAACCCTAACTCAAGCCCTAGCTCTAACCCGAACCCTAACCCGAACCCGAACCCAAATCCTAACCCTAAACCGAACCCGAACCCTAACACTAACCCGAAACGTAACCCTAACCCGAACCCTAACCCGAACCCGAACTCTATCCCTAACCCTAACCCGTACCCTAACCCGTACCCTAACCCGAACCCTAACTCAAACCCTAACCCAAACCCGAACCCTAACCCGAACCCGAAACCTAACCTTAACCCTAACCCGAACCCTAACCCTAACCCGAACTCTAAACCTACCCTAACACTAACCCTTAACCCTAACCCTAACACTAACCCTAACCCTAAAACCTAACCCTAACCCTAACCCTAACCCTAACCCTAACCCTAAACCTAACCCTAACACTAACCCGAACCCTAACCCTAACCCGAACCCGAACCCTAAACCTAAACCTAAACCTAACTCGAACCCAAACCCGAAACCTAACACGAACCCTAACCCGAACCCTAACCCGAACACTAACCCGAAACCTAACCTTAACCCTAAACCTAACCCTAACCCGAACCTTAACCCTAACCCTAACCTGAACCCTAACCCCTAACCCTAACCTGAACCCGAACCCTAACCCGAACCCGAACCCTAACCCTAACCCGAAACCGAACCCTAAGCCTAACCCGAACCCGAACACGAACCCTAACCCTAACCCTAACCGAACCCTAACCCTAACCCTAACCCTAACCCTAACCCTAACCCGAACCCTAACCCTAAACCTAACTCTAACCTTAAACCTAACCCTAACCCGAACCCTAACTCTAACGCGAACCCTACCCAGAACCCTAACCCGAACACTAAACCTAACCCTAACCCTAACCCTAACCCGAACCCTAACCCGAACCCTAACCCGAACACTAACCCTAACCCTAACCCTAACCCTAACCCGAACCCTAACCCGAACCCTAACTCGAACCCTAACCCTAACCCTAACCCGATCCGTAACCCGAACCCTAACCCTAAGCCTACAGCGAACCCTAACCCTAACCCGAACCCTACCCGGAACCTTAACCCTAACGCTAACCCTAACCCTAATCCTAACCCGAACCCTAACCCTAACCCTAACCCGAACCCTAGCCCTAAACCTAACCCGAACCCGAACCCTAACCCGAACCATAACCCTAACCCTAACCCGAACCCGAACCTTAACACTAACCCTAAACCTAACCCTAACCCTAACCCGAACCTTTACCCTAACCCTAAACCTAATCCTAACCCTAACCCGAACTCTAACCCAAACCCTAACCCTAACCCTAACCCTAACCCTAACCCGAACCCTAACCCTAACCCGAACCCTAACACTAACCCGAACCCTAACCCCAACCCTAACCCGAACCCTAACCCTAACCTGAACCCTAACCCTAACCGTAACCCGATCCCTAAACCAAACCCTAACCTGAACCCTAATCCCTAAGCCTAACCAAACCCGAACCCTAACCCGAACCCGAACCCAAACCGAACCCGAACCCTAACCCTAACCCGAACCTGAACCCGAAGCATAACCCTAACCCTAAACGGAACCCTAACCCTAACCCTAACCCTAACCCTAAACCTAACCCGAACCCTAACCCTAACCTTACTCTAATCCGAACCCTAACCCTAACCCTAACCCTAACCTGAACCCTAACCCTAAACCAAACCCTAACCCAAACCCTAACCCTAACCCGAACCCTAACCCTAACCCTAACCCTAACCCGAACCCTAACCCTAACCCGAACCCTAACCCGAACCCGAACCTGAACCCTAACCCTAACCCAAACCCTAACGCTAACCATTAACCCTAACCCGAACCCTAACCCGAACCCTAACACAAACCCGAACCCTAACCTAACCTTAACCAAAACCCGAACCCTAACCCGAACCCTAACCCTAACCCTAACCCGAACCCTAACGCTAACCCTTAACCCTAACCCGAATCCTAACCCAAACCCTAACCCTGACACTAACCCTAACCTAAACCCTAACCCGAACTCTAACCCGAACCCTAAACCTAACCCCTAACCCTAACCCTAACCCGAAACCTAACCCTAAACCGAACCCGAACCCTAACCCTAACCCGAACCCTAACCCTAACCCTTACCCTAACCCGAAACCTAACCAGAACCCGAACCCTAACCCGAACCCGAACTCTAACCCTAAACCTAACCCTAACCCGTACCTTAACCCGAACCCTAACTCAAACCCTAACCCTAACCTGAACCCTAACCCGAACCCGAACCCAAACCCCAACCCTAAACCGAACCCGAACCCTAACACTAACCCGAACCGTAACACTAACTCGAACCCTACCCAAACCCGAACCCTAACCCGAACCCGAACTCTAACCCTAACCCTAACCCTAACCATAACAGTACCCTAACCCGAACCCTAACTCAAACCCTAACCCTAACCCGAACCCTAACCGGAACCCGAACCCAAACCCTAACCCTAAACCGAACCCGAACACTAACACTAACCTGAACCGTAACCCTAAACCAAACCCTAACCCTAAACCTAACCCTAACCCAAAACCGAACCCGAACCCTAACCCGAACCCTAACCTTAACCCTAACCCGTACCCTAACCCGAACCCTAACCCTAACCCAAACCCTAACCCTAACCCTAACCGTAACCCGAACCCTAACCCTAAACCTAACCCTAACCCGATCCCTAAACCTAACCCTAACCTGAACCCAAACCCCTAACCCTAACCTGAACCCGAAACCTAACCCGAACCCGAACCCAAACCGAACCCGAACCCTAACCCTAACCCGAACCTGAACCCGAACCCTAACCCTAACCCTAAACCGAACCCTAACCCTAACCCTAACCCTAAACCTAACCCGAACCCTAACCCTAACCTAACTCTAACCCTAACCCTAACCCTAACCCGAACCCTAACCCTAAACCGAACCCGAACCCGAACCCTAACGCTAACCCTAACCCTAACCCTTACCTCAACCCTAACCCTAAACCAAACCCTAACCCTAACCCTAACCCTAAGCCTAACCCGAACCCTAACCCTAAACCTAACCCTAACCCGAACCCTAACCTGAACCCTAACCCCTAACCCTAACCCGAACTCGAACCCTAACCCGAACCCGAACCCTTACCCGAACCCGAACCCTAACCCTAATCCGAACCCGAAACCGAAACCTAACCATAACCCTAACCCGAACCCTAACCCTAACACTAACCCTAACCCTAACCCTAACCCGAACCCTAAACCTAACCCTAACTCTATCCCTAACCCTAACC
>JAVLSZ010000001.1:2460000-2465000 GCA_032313775.1 Urocyon cinereoargenteus | reverse complement strand
CCTAAACCTAACCCTAACCCTAACCCTAACCCGAACCCTAACCCTAACCCGAACCCTAAACCTACGCTAACCCTAAGCCCTAACCCTAACCCTAACCCTAAAACCTAACCCTAACCCTAACCCTAAACCTAACCCGAACCCTAACCCTAACACGTACACTAACCCTGACCCTAACCCGAACCCTAACCCGAACCCTAACCCTAACCCTAACCCTAAGCTTAACCCGAACCCTAACCCTAAACCTTACCCTAACCCTAACCCGAACCCTAACCTTAAACCTAACCCGAACGCTAACCCTAACCCGAACCCTAAACCTACCTAACCCTAACCCCTAACCCTAACCCTAACCCTAACCCTAAAACCTAACCCTAACCCTAACCCTAACCCTAACCCGAACCCTAACCCTAACACTAACCCGAACACTAACCCTAACCCGAACCCGAACCCTCACCCTAAACCTAAACCTAACCCGAACCCTAACCCGAACCCTAACCCAAACCCTAACCTGAACCCTAACCCGATCCCTAACCCTAACCCTAACCCGAACCCTAACCCAAACCCTAACCCGAACCCTAACCCTAACCCTAAACCTAAACCTAACCCGACCCTAACCCTAACCCTAACCTGAACCCTAACCCCGAACCCTAACCCGAACCCGAACCCTAAACCGAACCCGAACACTAACCCTAACCCGAAACCGAACCCTAAACCTAACCCGAACCCGAACCCTAACCGTAACCCTAACCGTAACCCGAACCCTAACCCGAACCTAACCCGAACCCTAACCCTAACCCTAACCCGAAACGTAACCCCAACCCTAACCCTAACCCTACCCCGAAACCTAACCCTAACCCTAACCCGAACCATAACCCGAACCTTAAACCTAACCCTAACCCTAATCCTAACCCGAACACTAACCCTAAACCTAACCCGAACCCTAGCCCTAACCCTAACCCGAACCGGAACCCTAACCCGAACCCTAACCCTAACCCTAACCCGAACCCGAACCCTAACACTAATCCTAACCCTAACACTAACACTAACCCTAACCCGAACCCTAACCCTAACCTGAAACCTAACCCTAACCCTAACCCTAATCCTAACCCGAACCCGAACTCTAACCCGAACCCTAACCCTAAACCTAATCCGATCGCTAACCCTAACCCTAACCCGAACCCACCCTAACCCTAACCCTAATCCGAACCCTAACCCTAACCCTAACCCTAAACCGAACCCTAACCCTAACCCTAACCCTAACCTGAACCCTAACCCGAACACGAATCCTAACCCGAACCCTAACCCTAACCCGAACCCTAACCCGAACCCTAACCCTAACCCTAACCATAACCCTAACTCGAACCCTAACACTAACCCTTAACCCTAACCCGAAACCTAACCCGAACCCTAACCCGAACCCGAACCCTAACCCTAAACCTAACCCTAACCTGAACCCTAACCCGAACCCTAACCCTAACCCTAACTCTAACGCGAACCCTAACGCTAACCCTTAACACTAACCCGAACCCTAACCCGAATCCTAACCCTAACGCTAACCCTAACCCGAACCCTAACCCGAACTCTAACCCGAACCCTAACCCTAACCCCTAACCCTAACCCTAAACCGAAACCTAACCCTAACCCGAACCCTAACACTAACCCTAACCCCTAACCCTAACCCTAACCCTAACCGTAACCCTAACCCTAAAACCTAACCCTAAACCTAACCCTAACGCTAACCCTAAACCGAACCCTAACCCTAACCCTAACCCTAACACAAACCCTATCCCGAACCCTAACCCTAACCCTAACCCTAAACCGAAACCTAACCCTTAACCTAACGCTAACCCTAACCCTAACCCTAACCCTAACCCGAACCATAACCCGAACCCTAAACCCTAACCTTAATCCGAACCCTAACCCTAAACCTAACCCAAACCCTAACCCGAACCCTAACCCTAAACCTAATCCTAACCCTAACCCTAAACCTAACCCGAACCCTAACCCTAACCCTAACCCAAACCCTAACCCGAACCCTAACCCTAAACCTAATCCTAAACCTAACCCTAACCCGAACCCGAAACCGAACCCTAACCCGAACCCTAACCTGAACCCTAAACCTAACCCGAACCCTAACCCTAACCCTAACCCGAACCCTAACCCTAACCCTAACCCTAACCCTAACCCTAACCCGATCCCTTAACCTAACCCTAACCTGAACCCTAACCCCTAACCCTAACCCTAACCCGAACCCGAAACCTAACCCTAACCCGAACCTTAACCCTAAACCTAACCCTAAGCCTAACACGAACCCTACCCCTAACCCTAACCCTAACCCTATCCCGAACACTAACCTTAACCCTAACCCGAACCCTAACACTAACCCGAACCCTGACACTAACCCTAACCCTAACCCTAACCCCTAACACTAACACTAACTCTTACCCTCTCCCTAACCCTAAAACCTAACCCTAACCCTAAACCTAACCCTACCCTAACCCGAACCCTAACCCTAAACCTAACCCTAACGCTAACCCTAACCCTAACCCTAACCCGAACGTTAACCCTAACCCGAACCCTAACCCTAACCCTAACCCTAAGCCTAACCCGAACCCTAACCCTAACCCTAACCCTAACCCTAACCCTAACCCGAACCCTAACCATAACCCTAACCCGAACCCTAACCCTAACCCGAACTCTAAACCTACCCTAACACTAACCACTAACCCTAACCCTAACACTAACCCTAACCCTAAAACCTAACCCTAACCCTAACCCTCACCCTAACCCGAAACGTAACCCTAACACTAACCCGAACACTAACCCTAACCCGAACCCGAACCCTAACCCTAAACCTAAACCTAACCCGATCCCAAACCCGAAACCTAACACGAACCCTAACCCGAACCCTAAACCGAACACTAACCCGAACCCTAACCCTAACCCTAACCCTAACCTGAACCCTAACCCCTAACCCTAACCCGAACCCGAACCCTAACCCGAACCCGAACCCTAACCCTAACCCGAAACCGAACCCTAAGCCTAACCCGAAACCGAACACGAACCCTAACCCTAACCCTAACCCGAACCCTAACCCTAACCCTAACCCTAACCCTAACCTGAACCCTAACCCTAAACCTAACTCTAACCTTAAACCTAACCCTAACACGAACCCTAACTCTAACCCGAACCCTAACCCGAACCCTAACCCGAACACTAACCCTAACCCTAACCCTAAACCTAACCCGAACCCTAAACCGAACCCGAACCCGAACCCTAACCGTAACCCTAAACCTAACCCGAACCCTAACCCGAACCCTAACTCGAACCCTAACCCTAACCCTAACCCGAACCGTAACCCGAACCCTAACCCTAAACCTACACCGAACCCTAACCCAAACCCGAACCCTAACCCGAACCTTAACCCTAACCCTAACCCTAACCCTAATCCTAACCCGAACCCTAACCCTAACCCTAACCCGAACCCTAGCCCTAACGCTAACCCGAACCCGAACCCTAACCCGAACCATAACCCTAACCCTAACCCGAACCCGAACCTTAACACTAACCCTAAACCTAACCCTAACCCTAACCCTAAACCTAATCCTAACCCTAACCCTAAACCTAACCCTAACCCTAACCCTAACCCTAACCCTAACCCTAACCCGAACCCTAAACCGAACCTTAACCCTAACCCTAAACCTAATCCTAACCCTAACCCGAACTCTAACCCTAACCCTAACCCTAACCCTAACCCGAACCCTAACCATAACCCGAACCCTAACACTAACCCGAACCCTAACCCCAACCCTAACCCGAACCCTAACCCTAACCCGAACCCTAACCCTAACCCTAACCCGATCCCTATACCTAACCCTAACCTGAACCCTAACCGCTAAGCCTAACCTGAACCCGAACCCTAACCCGAACCCGAACCCAAACCGAACCCGAACCCTAACCCTAACCCGAACCTGAACCCGAACCATAACCCTAACCCTAAACGGAACCCTAACCCTAACCCTAACCCGAACCCTAACCCTAACCCGAAAACTAACCCTAACCTCAACCCTATCCCTAACCCGAACCCGAACCCTAACCCGAACCCTAACCCTAATCCTAATCCGAACCCTAACCCTAACACTAACCCGAACCCTAAACCTAACCCTTACCCGAACCCTAACCCTAACCCGAACCCTAACCCTAACCCTAAACCTAACCCTAACCCGAACCGTAAACCTAACCCTAAACCTAAACCTAACCCTAACCCGAACCCTAACCCTAACCCTAACCCTAACCCTAACCCTCACCCCTAACCCTAACCCTAACCCTAACCGTAACCCTAACTCTAAAACCTAACCCTAACCCTAACCCTAATGCTAACCGTAACCCGAACCCTAACCCTAACCCTAACCCTAACCCTAACCCGAACCCTAACCCTAACTCGAACCCTAACCCTAACCCTAACCCTAACCCTAACCCGAACCATAACCCTAACCCTAAACCTAACCCGAACCCTAACCCTAACCCGAACCCTAACCCTAACCCTAACCCGAACCCTAACCCGAACCCTAACCCTAAACCTAAACCGAAACCTAACCCTAACCCTAACCCTAACCCGAACCCTAACCCGAACCCTAACACTAACACTAACCCTAACCCTAAACCGAACCCTAACCCTAACCCTAACCGGAACCCTAACACGAACCGGAACCCTAACCCCTTACCCGAATCCTAACCCTAACCCGAACCCTAACCCGAACCCTAAACCTAACCCTAACCCCGAACCTGAACCCTAAACCTAAACCTAACCCTAACCCGAACCCTAACCCGAACCCTAACCCGAACCCCAACCCTAAACCTAACCCGAACCCGAACCCTAAACCTAACCCTAACCCTAACCCGAACCCTAACCCTAACCCGAACCCTACCCTAACCCTAACCCTAACCCGAACCCTAAACCTAACACTAACCCGACCCCTAACCCGAACCCTATACGAACCCTA
>JAVLSZ010000001.1:2430000-2450000 GCA_032313775.1 Urocyon cinereoargenteus | reverse complement strand
AACCCTAAACCTAACCCTAACCCTAAACCTAACCCTAACCCTAACCCGAACCCTAAACCGAACCCTAAACCTAACCCTAACCCTAACCCGAACCCTAACCTGAACCCTAACCCGAACCCGAACCCTAAACCTAACCCTAACCCTAACCCGAACCCTAACCGGAACCCTAACCCTAACCCTAACCCTAATCCGAACACTAACCCGAACCCTAACCCTAACCCTAAACCTAACCCTAACCCGAACCCTAACCCTAACCCTAACCTGAACCCTAACACCTAACCCTATCCTGAACCCGAACCCTAACCCGAACCCGAACCCTAACACTAACCCGAAACCGAACCCTAAGCCTAACCCGAATCCGAACACGAACCCTAACCCTAACCCTAACCCGAACCCTAACCCTAACCCTAACCCTAACCCTAACCCGAACCCTAACCCTAAACCTAACTCTAACCATGACCCTAACCCTAACCATAACCCTAACCCGAACCCTAACCTTAACCCTAACCCGAAACCTAACCCTAACCCGAAATCGAACCCTAAGCCTAACCCGAACCCGAACAGGAAGCCTAACCCTAACCCTAACCCGAACCCTAACCCTAACCCGAACCCTAAACCTAACCCTAACCCTAAGCCTAACCCGAACCCTAACCATAACCCTAACCCTAACCATAACCCTAACCCGAACCCTAACCTTAACCCTAACCCGAACCCTAACCCTAACCCGAACCCTAAACCTACCCTAACCATAACACCTAACCCTAACCCTAACCCTAACGCTAACCCTAACCCTGAAACCTAACCCTAACCCTAACCCTAACCCGAACCCTAAACCTAACACTAACCCGAACCCTAACCCTAACCCTCACCCGAACCCTAACCTGAACCCTAACCCGAACCCTAACCCTTACCCTAACCCGAACCCTAACCCGAATCCTAACCCGAACCCTAACCCTAACCCTAAACCTTACCCTAAACCGAACTCTAACCCTAACCCTAACCTGAACCCTAACCCCTAACCCTAACCCGAACCCGAACCCTAACCCTAAAACTAACTTTAACCCTAACCCTAACCCGAACCCTAACCCTAACCCGAACCCTAACCCGAACACTAACCCTAACCCTAACCCTAAACCTAAACCGAACCCTAACCCGAACCCAAACCCGAACCCTAACCGTAACCCTAAACCTAACCCGAACCCTAACCCGAACCCTAACCCGAACCCTAACCCTAACCCTAAACCTAACCCGAACCCTAACCCGAACCCTAACCCGAACCCTAACCCTAACCCTAACCCGAACCCTAACCCTAACCCTAACCCGAACCCTAAACCGAACCTTAACCCTAACCCTAACCCTAACCCTAATCCTAACCGGAACCCTAACCCTAACCCTAACCCGAAACCTAGCCCTAACCCTAACCCGAACCCGAACCCAAACCCAACCCTAACCCTAACCCTAACCCTAACCCGAACCCTAACCCTAACCTGAAACCTAACCCTAACACTAACCCTAACCCTAACCCGAACCCGAACCCTAACGCGACCATAACCGTAACCCTAACCCGAACCTTAACCCGAACTCTAACCCGAACCCTAACCCTAAACCCTAACCCTAACTCTAACCCTAACCCAAACCCTAACCCGAACACTAACCCGAACCCTAACCCTAACCCTATCATGAACCCTAACCCAAACCCTAACCCCTAACCCTAACCCTAACCCGAACCCTAACCCTAACCCTAAACCTAACCCGAACCCTAACCCGAACCCGAATCCTAACCCTAACCCTAACCCTAACCCGAACCCTAACCCGAACCCTAACCCTAACCCTAACCCTAAACCGAACCCTAACGCTAACCCTTAACCCTAACCCGAACCCTTACCCGAACCCTAAACCGAACCCGAAACCTAACCCTAAACCTAACCCTAAACAGAACCCTAATCCGAACCCTAACCCTAACACTAACCCAAACCCTAACGCTAACCCTTAACCCTAACCCGAACCCTAACCCGAACCCTAACCTTAACCCTAACCCGAACCCTAACCCGAACTCTAACCCGAACCCTAACCCTAACCCCTAACCCTAACCCTAACCCGAACCCTAACCCGAACTCTAACCCGAACCCTAACCCTAACCCCTAACCCTAACCCTAACCCTAACCCTAACCCGTACCCTAACCCGAACCCTAACTCAAGCCCTAGCTCTAAACCGAACCCTAACCAGAACCCGAACCCAAATCCTAACCCTAAACCGAACCCGAACCCTAACACTAACCCGAAACGTAATCCTAACCCGAACCCTAAGCCATACCCGAACCCTAACCCGAACCCGAACTCTATCCCTAACCCTAACCCATACCCTAACCCGTACCCTAACCCGAACCCTAACTCAAACCCTAACCCTAACCCGAACCCTAACCCGAACCCGAACCCTAACCTTAACCCTAACCCGAACCCTAACTCTAACCCGAAATCTAAACCTACCCTAACACTAACCCCTAACCCTAACCCTAACACTAACCCTAACCCTAAAACCTAACCCTAACCCTAACCCTAACCCTAACCCTAACCCGAAACCTAACCCTAACACTAACCCGAACCCTAACCCTAACCCGAACCCGAACCCTAACCCTAAACCTAAACCTAAACCGAACCCAAACCCGAAACCTAACACGAACCCTAACCCGAACCCTAATCCGAACACTAACCCGAACCCTAACCCTAACCCTAAACCTAACCCTAACCCGAACCCTAACCCTAACCCTAACCTGAACCCTAACCCCTAACCCTATCCCGAACCCGAACCCTAACCCGAACCCGAACCCTAACACAAACCCGAAACCGAACCCTAAGCCTAACACGAATCCGAACACGAACCCTAACCCTAACCCTAACCCGAACCCTAACCCTAACCCTAACCCTAACCCGAACCCTAACCCTAAACCTAACTCTAACCATAACCCTAACCCTAAACATAACCCTAACCCGAACCCTAACCTTAACCCTAACCCGAAACCTAACCCTAACCCGAAACCGAACCCTAAGCCTAACCCGAACCCGAACACGAAGCCTAACCCTAACCCTAACCCGAACCCTAACCCGAACCCGAACCCTAAACCTAACCCTAACCCTAAGCCTAACCCGAACCCTAACCATAACCCTAACCCTAACCATAAACCTAACCCGAACCCTAACCTTAACCCTAACCCGAACCCTAACCCTAACCCGAACCCTAAACCTACCCTAACCATAACACCTAACCCTAAACCTAACCCTAACCCGAACCCTAACCCTTACCCTAACCTGAACCCTAACCCCTAACCCTAACCCGAACCCGAAACCTAACCCTAAAACTAAATTTAACCCTAACCCTAACCCGAACCCTAACCCTAACCCGAACCCTAACCCGAACCCTAACCCGAACACTAACCCTAACCCTAACCCTAAACCTAACCCGAACCCTAACCCGAACCCAAACCCGAACCCTAACCGTAACCCTAAACCTAACCCGAACCCTAACCCGAACCCTAACGCGAACCCTAACCCTAACCCTAACCCGAACCCTAACCCTAACCCTAACCCGAACCCTAACCCTAAACCTAACTCTAACCATGACCCTAACCCTAACCATAACCCTAACCCGAACCCTAACCTTAACCCTAACCCGAAACCTAACCCTAACCCGAAATCGAACCCTAAGCCTAACCCGAACCCGAACAGGAAGCCTAACCCTAACCCTAACCCGAACCCTAACCCTAACCCGAACCCTAAACCTAACCCTAACCCTAAGCCTAACCCGAACCCTAACCATAACCCTAACCCTAACCATAACCCTAACCCGAACCCTAACCTTAACCCTAACCCGAACCCTAACCCTAACCCGAACCCTAAACCTACCCTAACCATAAAACCTAACCCTAACCCTAACCCTAACGCTAACCCTAACCCTGAAACCTAACCCTAACCCTAACCCTAACCCGAACCCTAAACCTAACACTAACCCGAACCCTAACCCTAACCCTCACCCGAACCCTAACCTGAACCCTAACCCGAACCCTAACCCTTACCCTAACCCGAACCCTAACCCGAATCCTAACCCGAACCCTAACCCTAACCCTAAACCTTACCCTAAACCGAACTCTAACCCTAACCCTAACCTGAAACCTAACCCCTAACCCTAACCCGAACCCGAACCCTAACCCTAAAACTAACTTTAACCCTAACCCTAACCCGAACCCTAACCCTAACCCGAACCCTAACCCGAACACTAACCCTAACCCTAACCCTAAACCTAAACCGAACCCTAACCCGAACCCAAACCCGAACCCTAACCGTAACCCTAAACCTAACCCGAACCCTAACCCGAACCCTAACCCGAACCCTAACCCTAACCCTAAACCTAACCCGAACCCTAACTCGAACCCTAACCCGAACCCTAACCCTAACCCTAAACCGAACCCTAACCCTAACCCTAACCCGAACCCTAAACCGAACCTTAACCCTAACCCTAACCCTAACCCTAATCCTAACCGGAACCCTAACCCTAACCCTAACCCGAACCCTAGCCCTAACCCTAACCCGAACCCGAACCCAAACCCAACCCTAACCCTAACCCTAACCCTAACCCGAACCCTAACCCTAACCCGAAACCTAACCCTAACACTAACCCTAACCCTAACCCGAACCCGAACCCTAACGCGACAATAACCCTAACCCTAACCCGAACCTTAACCCGAACTCTAACCCGAACCCTAACCCTAAACCCTAACCCTAACTCTAACCCTAACCCAAACCCTAACCCGAACACTAACCCGAACCCTAACCCTAACCCTATCATGAACCCTAACCCAAACCCTAACCCCTAACCCTAACCCTAACCTGAACCCTAACCCTAACCCTAAACCTAACCCGAACCCTAACCCGAACCCGAATCCTAACCCTAACCCTAACCCTAACCCGAACCCTAACCCGAACCCTAACCCTAACCCTAACCCTAAACCGAACCCTAACGCTAACCCTTAACCCTAACCCGAACCCTTACCCGAACCCTAAACCGAACCCGAAACCTAACCCTAAACCTAACCCTAAACAGAACCCTAATCCGAACCCTAACCCTAACACTAACCCAAACCCTAACGCTAACCCTTAACCCTAACCCGAACCCTAACCCGAACCCTAACCTTAACCCTAACCCGAACCCTAACCCGAACTCTAACCCGAACCCTAACCCTAACCCCTAACCCTAACCCTAACCCGAACCCTAACCCGAACTCTAACCCGAACCCTAACCCTAACCCCTAACCCTAACCCTAACCCTAACCCTAACCCGTACCCTAACCCGAACCCTAACTCAAGCCCTAGCTCTAACCCGAACCCTAACCAGAACCCGAACCCAAATCCTAAACCTAAACCGAACCCGAACCCTAACACTAACCCGAAACATAATCCTAACCCGAACCCTAAGCCATACCCGAACCCTAACCCGAACCCGAACTCTATCCCTAACCCTAACCCATACCCTAACCCGTACCCTAACCCGAACCCTAACTCAAACCCTAACCCTAACCCGAACCCTAACCCGAACCCGAACCCTAACCTTAACCCTAACCCGAACCCTAACTCTAACCCGAACTCTAAACCTACCCTAACACTAACCCCTAACCCTAACCCTAACACTAACCCTAACCCTAAAACCTAACCCTAACCCTAACCCTAACCCTAACCCGAAACCTAAACCTAACACTAACCCGAACCCTAACGCTAACCCGAACCCGAACCCTAACCCTAAACCTAAACCTAAACCGAACCCAAACCCGAAACCTAACACGAACCCTAACCCGAACCCTAATCCGAACACTAACCCGAACCCTAACCCTAACCCTAAACCTAACCCTAACCCGAACCCTAACCCTAACCCTAACCTGAACCCTAACCCCTAACCCTATCCCGAACCCGAACCCTAACCCGAACCCGAACCCTAACACTAACCCGAAACCGAACCCTAAGCCTAACACGAATCCGAACACGAACCCTAACCCTAACCCTAACCCGAACCCTAACCCTAACCCTAACCCTAACCCTAACCCGAACCCTAACCCTAAACCTAACTCTAACCATAACCCTAACCCTAAACATAACCCTAACCCGAACCCTAACCTTAACCCTAACCCGAAACCTAACCCTAACCCGAAACCGAACCCTAAGCCTAACCCGAACCCGAACACGAAGCCTAACCCTAACCCTAACCCGAACCCTAACCCTAACCCGAACCCTAAACCTAACCCTAACTCTAAGCCTAACCCGAACCCTAACCATAACCCTAACCCTAACCATAACCCTAACCCGAACCCTAACCTTAACCCTAACACGAACCCTAACCCTAACCCGAACCCTAAACCTACCCTAACCATAACACCTAACCCTAAACCTAACCCTAACCCTAACCCTAACCCTAAAACCTAACCCTAACCCTAACCCTAACCCGAACCCTAAACCTAACACTAACCCGAACCCTAACCCTAACCCTCACCCGAACCCTAACCTGAACCCTAACCCGATCCCTAACCCTTACCCTAACCCGAACCCTAACCCTAACCCTAACCCTAACCCTAACCCGAACCCTAACCCTAAACCTAACTCTAACCATAAATCTAACCCTAAACATAACCCTAACCCGAACCCTAACCTTAACCCTAACCCGAACCCTAACCCTAACCCTAACCCTAAGCCTAACCCCTAACCCTAACCAAAACCCAAACCCTAACCCGAACCCTAACCTTAACCCTAACCCGAACCCTAACCCTAACCCGAACCCTAAACCTACCCTAACCATAACACCTAACCCTAAACCTAACCCTAACCCTAACCCTAACCCTAAAACCTAACCCTAACCCTAATCCTAACCGGAACCCTAACCCAAACCCTAACCCGAACCCTAGCCCTAACCCTAACCCGAACCCGAACCCTAACCCAACCCTAACCCAAAACCTAACCCGAACCCGAACCCTAACACTAACCCTAACCCTAAACCTAACCCTAACCCGAACCTTAACCCTAACCCTAACCCTAAACCTAACCCTAACCCGAACTCTAACCCTAAACCTAACCCTAACCCTAACCCGAACCCTAACCCTAACCCGAAACCTAAACCTAACACTAACCCTAACCCTAACCCGAACCCGAACCCTAACCGGACCCTAACCCTAAACCTAACCCGAACCTTAACCCGAACTCTAACCCGAACCCTAACCCTAAACCCTAACCCTAAACCTAACCCGAACCCTAACCCGAACCCAAACCCGAACCCGACCCTAACCCTAACCCTAACCCGAACCTTAACACTAACCCGAACCCTAACCCTAACCCTCACCCGAACCCTAACCTGAACCCTAACCCGAACCCTAGCCATAACCCTAACCCGAACCCTAACCCAACCCTAACCCTAACCCTAACCCGAACCCGAACCCTAACACTAACCCTAACCCTAAACCTAACCCTAACCCGAAACTTAACCCTAACCCTAACCCTAAAACCTAACCCTAACCCTAACCCTAACCCGAAACCTAACCCTATCACTAAACTGAACCCTATCCCTAACCCTCACCCGAACCCTAACCTGAAAGCTAAACCGAACCCTAACTCTTACCCTAAACCGAACCCTAACACGAATCCTAACCCGAACCCTAACCCTAACCCTAAACCTAACCCTAAACCGAACCCTAACCCTAACCCTAACCTGAACCCTAACCCCTAACCCTAACCCGAACCCGAACCCTAACCCTAAAACTAACTTTAACCCTAACCCTAACCCGAACCCTAACCCTAACCCGAACCCTAACCCGAACCCTAACGCGAACAGTAACCCTAACCCTAAACCTAAACCTAACCCGAACCCTAACCCGAACCCAAACCCGAACCCTAACCGTAACCCTAAACCTAACCCGAACCCTAACCCGAAACCTAACCCGAACCCTAACCCTAACCCTAACCCGAACCCTAAACCTAACCCTAACCCGAACCCTAACCCTAACCCTAACCTGAACCCTAAAACCTAACCCTAACACGAACCCGAACCCTAACCCGAACCCGAACCCTAACCCTAACCCGAAACCGAACCCTAAGCCTAACCCGAACCCGAACACGAACCCTAACCCTAACCCTAACCCGAACCCTAACACTAACCCTAACCCTAACCCTAACCCTAACCCGAACCCTAACCCTAAACCTAACTATAACCATAACTCTAACCCTAACCATAACCCTAACCCGAACCCTAACCTTAACCCTAACCCGAACCCTAACCCTAACCCGAAACCGAACCCTAAGCCTAACCCGAACCCTAAGCTTAACCTTAACCCGAACCCTAAACCTAACCCGAACCCTAACCCTAACCCTAACCCTAAACCTAACCCCTAACCCTAACCCTATCCCTAACCCTAAAACCTAACCCTAACCCTAACCTTAACCCTACCCTAACCCGAACCCTAACCCTAAACCTAACCCTAACCCTAACCCGAACCCGAACCCTAACCCTAACCCGAACCCTAACCCTAAACCTAACCCTAAGCCTATCCCGAACCCTAACCATAAACCTAACCCTAACCATAACCCTAACCCGAACCCTAACCTTAACCCTAACCCGAACCCTAACCCTAACCCGAACCCTAAACCTACCCTAACCATAACACGTAACCCTAACCCTAACACTAACGCTAACCCTAACCCTGAACCCTAACCCTAACCCTAACCCTAACCCGAACCCTAAACCTAACACTAACCCGAACCCTAACCCTAACCCTCACCCGAACCCTAACCTGAACCCTAACCCGAACCCTAACCCTTACCCTAACCCGAACCCTAACCCGAATCCTAACCCGAACCCTAACCCTAACCCTAAACCTTACCCTAAACCGAACCCTAACCCTAACCCTAACCTGAACCCTAACCCCTAACCCTAACCCGAACCCGAACCCTAACCCTAAAACTAACTTTAACCCTAACCCTAACCCGAACCCTAACCCTAACCCGAACCCTAACCCGAACACTAACCCTAACCCTAACCCTAAACCTAAACCGAACCCTAACCCGAACCCAAACCCGAACCCTAACCGTAACCCTAAACCTAACCCGAACCCTAACCCGAACCCTAACCCGAACCCTAACCCTAACCCTAACCCGAACCCTAACCCTAATCCTAACCCGAACCCTAAACCGAACCTTAACCCTAACCCTAACCCTAAACCTAATCCTAACCGGAACCCTAACCCTAACCCTAACCCGAACCCTAGCCCTAACCCTAACCCGAACCCGAACCCAAACCCAACCCTAACCCTAACCCTAACCCGAACCCGAACCCTAACCCTAACCCGAAACCTAACCCTAACACTAACCCTAACCCTAACCCGAACCCGAACCCTAACGCGACCATAACCCTAACCCTAACCCGAACCTTAACCCGAACTCTAACCCGAACCCTAACCCTAAACCCTAACCCTAACTCTAACCCTAACCCGAACCCTAACCCGAACACTAACCCGAACCCTAAACCTAACCCTATCCCGAACCCTAACCCAAACCCTAACCCCTAACCCTAACCCTAACCCGAACCCAAACCCTAACCCTAAACCTAACCCGAACCCTAACCCGAACCCGAATCCTAACCCTAACCCTAACCCTAACCCGAACCCTAACCCGAACCCTAACCCTAACCCTAACCCTAAACCGAACCCTAACGCTAACCCTTAACCCTAACCCGAACCCTAACCCGAAACCTAAACCGAACCCGAAACCTAACCCTAAACCTAACCCTAAACAGAACCCTAATCCGAACCCTAACCCTAACCCTAACCCAAACCCTAACGCTAACAATTAACCCTAACCCGAACCCTAACCCGAACCCTAACCTTAACCCTAACCCGAACCCTAACCCGAACTCTAACCCGAACCCTAACCCTAACCCCTAACCCTAACCCTAACCCGAACCCTAACCCGAACTCTAACCCGAACACTAACCGTAACCCCTAACCCTAACCCTAACCCTAACCCGTACCCTAACCCGAACCCTAACTCAAGCCCTAGCTCTAACCCGAACCCTAACCCGAACCCGAACCCAAATCCTAACCCTAAACCGAACCCGAACCCTAACACTAACCCGAAACGTAACCCTAACCCGAACCCTAACCCGAACCCGAACTCTATCCCTAACCCTAACCCGTACCCTAACCCGTACCCTAACCCGAACCCTAACTCAAACCCTAACCCTAACCCGAACCCTAACCCAAACCCGAACCCTAACCTTAACCCTAACCCGAACCCTAACCCTAACCCGAACTCTAAACCTACCCTAACACTAACCCCTAACCCTAATCCTAACACTAACCCTAACCCTAAAACCTAACCCTAACCCTAACCCTAACCCTAACCCGAAACCTAACCCTAACACTAACCCGAACCCTAACCCTAACCCGAACCCGAACCCTAACCCTAAACCTAAACCTAACCCGAACCCAAACCCGAAACCTAACACGAACCCTAACCCGAACCCTAATCCGAACACTAACCCGAACGCTAACCCTAACCCTAAACCTAACCCTAACCCGAACCCTAACCCTAACCCTAACCTGAACCCTAACCCCTAACCCTATCCCGAACCCGAACCCTAACCCGAACCCGAACCCTAACACTAACCCGAAACCGAACCCTAAGCCTAACCCGAATCCGAACACGAACCCTAACCCTAACCCTAACCCGAACCCTAACCCTAACCCTAACCCTAACCCGAACCCTAACCCTAAACCTAACTCTAACCATAACCCTAACCCTAACCATAACCCTAACACGAACCCTAACCTTAACCCTAACCCGAAACCTAACCCTAACCCGAAACCGAACCCTAAGCCTAACCCGAACTCGAACACGAAGCCTAACCCTAACCCTAACCCGAACCCTAACCCTAACCCGAACCCTAAAACTAACCCTAACCCTAAGCCTAACCCGAACCCTAACCATAACCCTAACCCTAACTATAACCCTAACCCGAACCCTAACCTTAACCCTAACCCGAACCCTAACCCTAACCCGAACCCTAAACCTACTCTAACCATAACACCTAACCCTAAACCTAACCCTAACCCTAACCCTAACCCTAAAACCTAACCCTAACCCTAACCCTAACCCGAACCCTAACCTAACACTAACCCGAACCCTAATCCTAACCCTCACCCGAACCCTAACCTGAACCCTAACCCGAACCCTAACCCTTACCCTAACCCGAACCCTAACCCGAATCCTAAACCGAACCCTAACCCTAACCCTAAACCTAACCCTAAACCGAACCCTAACCCTTACCCTAACCTGAACCCTAACCCCTAACCCTAACCCGAACCCGAACCCTAACCCTAAAACTAACTTTAACCCTAACCCTAACCCGAACCCTAACCCTAACCCGAACCCTAACCCGAACCCTAACCCGAACACTAACCCTAACCCTAACCCTAAACCTAACCCGAACCCTAACCCGAACCCAAACCCGAACCCTAACCGTAACCCTAAACCTAACCCGAACCCAACCCGAACCCTAACCCGAACCCTAACCCTAACCCTAACCCGAACCCTAACCCTAACCCTAACCCGAACCCTAACCCGAACCTTAAGCCTAACCCTAACCCTAACCCTAACCCTAATCCTAACCGGAACCCTAACCCAAAGCCTAACCCGAACCCTAGCCCTAACCCTAACCCGAACCCGAACCCTAACCCAACCCTAACCCAAAACCTAACCCGAACCCGAACCCTAACACTAACCCTAACCCTAAACCTAACCCTAACCCGAACCTTAACCCTAACCCTAACCCTAAACCTAACCCTAACCCGAACTCTAACCCTAAACCTAACCCTAACCCTAACCCGAACCCTAACCCTAACCCGAAACCTAAACCTAACACTAACCCTAACCCTAACCCGAACCCGAACCCTAACCGGACCCTAACCCTAAACCTAACCCGAAACTTAACCCGAACTCTAACCCGAACCCTAACCCTAAACCCTAACCCTAAACCTAACCCGAACCCTAACCCGAACCCAAACCCGAACCCGACCCTAACCCTAACCCTAACCCGAACCTTAACCCTAACCCTAACCCTAACCCTAATCCTAACCGGAACCCTAACCCTAACCCGAACCCGAACCCTAACACTAACCCTAACCCTAAACCTAAACCTAACCCGAACTTAACCCTAACCCTAACCCTAAAACCTAACCCTAACCCTAACCCTAACCCGAACCCTAACCCTAACACTAACCCGAACCCTAACCCTAACCCTCACCCGAAACCTAACCTGAACCCTAACCCGAACCCTAACCCTTACCCTAACCCGAACCCTAACACGAATCCTAACCCGAACCCTAACCCTAACCCTAAACCTAACCCTAAACCGAACCCTAACCCTAACCCTAACCTGAACCCTAACCCCTAACCCTAACCCGAACCCGAAACCTAACCCTAAAACTAACTTTAACCCTAACCCTAACCCGAACCCTAACCCTAACCCGAACCCTAACCCGAACCCTAACCCGAACAGTAACCCTAACCCTAACCCTAAACCTAACCCGAACCCTAACCCGAACCCAAACCCGAACCCTAACCGTAACCCTAAACCTAACCCGAACCCTAACCCGAAACCTAACCCGAACCCTAACCCTAACCCTAACCCGAACCCTAACCCTAACCCTAACCCGAACCCTAACCCGAACCTTAACCCTAACCCTAACCCTAACCCTAATCCTAACCGGAACCCTAACCCTAAACCTAACCCGAACCCTAGCCCTAACCCTAACCCGAACCCGAACCCAAACCTAGCCCCAAACCGAACCCGAACCCTAACACTAACCCGAACCGTAACCTTAAACCGTACCCTAACCCTAACCCGAACCCTAACCCGAACTCTAAACCTACCCTAACACTAACACCTAACCCTAACCCTAACACTAACCCTAACCCTAAAACCTAACCCTAACCCTAACCCTAAGCCTAACCCTAACCCGAAACATAACCCTAACACTAACCCGAACCCTAACCCTAACCCGAACCCGAACCCTAACCCTAAACCTAAACCTAACCCGAACCCAAACCCGAAACCTAACACGAACCCTAAACCGAACCCTAACCCGAACACTAACCCGAACCCTAACCCTAACCCTAAACCTAACCCTAACCCGAACCCTAACCCTAACCCTAACCTGAACCCTAACCCCTAACCCTAACCCGAACCCGAACCCTAACCCGAACCCGAACCCTAACCTTAACCCGAAACCGAACCCTAAGCCTAACCCGAACCCGAACAAGAACCCTAACCCTAACCCTAACCCGAACCCTAACACTAACCCTAACCCTAACCCTAACCCTAACCCTAACCCTAACCCGAACCCTAACCCTAAACCTAACTATAACCATAACCCTAACCCTAACCCTAACCCTAACCCGAACCCTAACCCGAACCCTAACCCGAACCCTAACCATAACCCTAACCCGAACCCTAACCCTAACCCTAACCCGAACCCTAACCCGAACCTTAACCCTAACCCTAATCCTAACCCTAATCCTAACCGGAACCCTAACCCTAACCCTAACCCGAACCCTAGCCCTAACCCTAACCCGAACCCGAACCCTAACCCAACCCTAACCCTAACCCTAACCCTAACCCGAACCCTAACCCTAACCCGAAACCTAACCCTAACACTAACCCTAACCCTAACCCGAACCTGAACCCTAACCCGACCCTAACCCTAACCCTAACCCGAACCTTAACCCGAACTCTAACCCGAACCCTAACCCTAAAGCCTAACCCTAACTCTAACCCTAACCCGAACCCTAACCCGAACACTAACCCGAACCCTAACCCTAACCATATCCCGAACCCTAACCCAAACCCGAACCCCTAACCCTAACCCTAACCCGAACGCTAACCCTAACCCTAAACCTAACCCGAACCCTAACCTGAACCCGAACCCTAACCCTAACCCTAACCCTAACCCGAACCCTAACCCGAACCCTAACCCTAAACCTAACCCTAAACCGAACCCTAACGCTAACCCTTAACCCTAACACGAACCCTAACCCGAACCCTAAACCGAACCCGAAACCTAACCCTAAACCTAACCCTAAACAGAACCCTAACCCGAACCCTAACCCTAACCCTAACCCTAACCCAAACCCTAACGCTAACCCTTAACCCTAACCCGAACCGTAACCCGAACCCTAACCCTAACCCTAACCCGAACCCTAACCCGAACTCTAACCCGAACCCTAACCCTAACCCCTAACCCTAACCCTAACCCGAACCCTAACCCGAACTCTAACCCGAACACTAACCCTAACCCCTAACCCTAACCCTAACCCTAACCCTAACCCGTACCCTAACCCGAACCCTAACTCAAGCCCTAGCTCTAACCCGAACCCTAACCCGAACCCGAACCCAAATCCTAACCCTAAACCGAACCCGAACCCTAACACTAACCCGAAACGTAACCCTAACCCGAACCCTAACCCGAACCCGAACTCTATCCCTAACCCTAACCCGTACTCTAACCCGTACCCTAACCCGAACCCTAACTCAAACCCTAACCCAAACCCGAACCCTAACCCGAACCCGAAACCTAACCTTAACCCTAACCCGAACCCTAACCCTAACCCGAACTCTAAACCTACCCTAACACTAACCCCTAACCCTAACCCTAACACTAACCCTAACCCTAAAACCTAACCCTAACCCTAACCCTAACCCTAACCCTAACCCTAAACCTAACCCTAACACTAACCCGAACCCTAACCCTAACCCGAACCCGAACCCTAAACCTAAACCTAAACCTAACTCGAACCCAAACCCGAAACCTAACACGAACCCTAACCCGAACCCTAACCCGAACACTAACCCGAAACCTAACCTTAACCCTAAACCTAACCCTAACCCGAACCTTAACCCTAACCCTAACCTGAACCCTAACCCCTAACCCTAACCTGAACCCGAACCCTAACCCGAACCCGAACCCTAACCCTAACCCGAAACCGAACCCTAAGCCTAACCCGAACCCGAACACGAACCCTAACCCTAACCCTAACCCGAACCCTAACCCTAACCCTAACCCTAACCCTAACCCGAACCCTAACCCTAAACCTAACTCTAACCTTAAACCTAACCCTAACCCGAACCCTAACTCTAACGCGAACCCTACCCCGAACCCTAACCCGAACACTAAACCTAACCCTAACGCTAACCCTAACCCGAACCCTAACCCGAACCCTAACCCGAACACTAACCCTAACCCTAACCCTAACCCGAACCCTAACCCGAACCCTAACTCGAACCCTAACCCTAACCCTAACCCGAACCGTAACCCGAACCCTAACCCTAAGCCTACACCGAACCCTAACCCTAACCCGAACCCTACCCGGAACCTTAACCCTAACGCTAACCCTAAACCTAATCCTAACCCGAACCCTAACCCTAACCCTAACCCGAACCCTAGCCCTAAACCTAACCCGAACCCGAACCCTAACCCGAACCATAACCCTAACCCTAACCCGAACCCGAACCTTAACACTAACCCTAAACCTAACCCTAACCCTAACCCGAACCTTTACCCTAACCCTAAACCTAATCCTAACCCTAACCCGAACTCTAACCCTAACCCTAACCCTAACCCTAACCCTAACCCTAACCCGAACCCTAACCCTAACCCGAACCCGAACCCTAACACTAACCCGAACCCTAACCCCAACCCTAACCCGAACCCAAACCCTAACCCGAACCCTAACCCTAACCGTAACCCGATCCCTAAACCTAACCCTAACCTGAACCCTAACCCCTAAGCCTAACCAAACCCGAACCCTAACCCGAACCCGAACCCAAACCGAACCCGAACCCTAACCCTAACCCGAACCTGAACCCGAAGCATAACCCTAACCCTAAACGGAACCCTAACCCTAACCCTAACCCTAACCCTAAACCTAACCCGAACCCTAACCCTAACCTTACTCTAATCCGAACCCTAACCCTAACCCTAACCCTAACCTGAACCCTAACCCTAAACCAAACCCTAACCCAAACCCTAACCCTAACCCGAACCCTAACCCTAACCCTAACCCTAACCCGAACCCTAACCCTAACCCGAACCCTAACCCGAACCCGAACCTGAACCCTAACCCTAACCCAAACCCTAACGCTAACCATTAACCCTAACCCGAACCCTAACCCGAACCCTAACCCAAACCCGAACCCTAACCTAACCTTAACCAAAACCCGAACCCTAACCCGAACCCTAACCCTAACCCTAACCCGAACCCTAACGCTAACCCTTAACCCTAACCCGAATCCTAACCCAAACCCTAATCCTGACACTAACCCTAACCTAAACCCTAACCCGAACTCTAACCCGAACCCTAAACCTAACCCCTAACCCTAACCCTAACCCGAAACCTAACCCTAAACCGAACCCGAACCCTAACCCTAACCCGAACCCTAACCCTAACCCTTACCCTAACCCGAACCCTAACCAGAACCCGAACCCTAACCCGAACCCGAACTCTAACCCTAAACCTAACCCTAACCCGTACCTTAACCCGAACCCTAACTCAAAGCCTAACCCTAACCCGAACCCTAACCCGAACCCGAACCCAAACCCCAACCCTAAACCGAACCCGAACCCTAACACTAACCCGAACCGTAACACTAACTCGAACCCTACCCAAACCCGAACCCTAACCCGAACCCGAACTCTAACCCTAACCCTAACCCTAACCATAACAGTACCCTAACCCGAACCCTAACTCAAACCCTAACCCTAACCCGAACCCTAACCGGAACCCGAACCCAAACCCTAACCCTAAACCGAACCCGAACACTAACACTAACCTGAACCGTAACCCTAAACCAAACCCTAACCCTAACCCTAACCCTAACCCGAAACCGAACCCGAACCCTAACCCGAACCCTAACCTTAACCCTAACCCGTACCCTAACCCGAACCCTAACCCTAACCCAAACCCTAACCCTAACCCTAACCGTAACCCGAACCCTAACCCTAAACCTAACCCCATCCCGATCCCTAAACCTAAACCTAACCTGAACCCAAACCCCTAACCCTAACCTGAACCCGAAACCTAACCCGAACCCGAACCCAAACCGAACCCGAACCCTAACCCTAACCCGAACCTGAACCCGAACCCTAACCCTAACCCTAAACCGAACCCTAACCCTAACCCTAACCCTAAACCTAACCCGAACCCTAACCCTAACCTAACTCTAACCCTAACCCTAACCCTAACCCGAACCCTAACCCTAAACCGAACCCGAACCCGAACCCTAACGCTAACCCTAACCCTAACCCTTACCTCAACCCTAACCCTAAACCAAACCCTAACCCTAACCCTAACCCTAAGCCTAACCCGAACCCTAACCCTAAACCTAACCCTAACCCGAACCCTAACCTGAACCCTAACCCCTAACCCTAACCCGAACTCGAACCCTAACCCGAACCCGAACCCTTACCCGAACCCGAAGCCTAACCCTAATCCGAACCCGAAACCGAAACCTAACCATAACCCTAACCCGAACCCTAACCCTAACCCTAACCCTAACCCTAACCCTAACCCGAACCCTAAACCTAACCCTAACTCTAACCCTAACCCTAACCCTAATCCGAAACCTAACCCTAACCCGAACCCGAACACTAACCCGAACCCTAACCCTAACCCTAACCCTAACCCGAACCCTAACCCTAATCCTAACCCGAACCCGAACCCTAACCCGAAACACTACCCTAACCCTAACCCGAAACCTAACCCCTAACCCGAACCCGAACCCGAGCCCTAACCCGAACCCGAACCCTAACCCTAACCCGAACCCGAACCCTAACCATAACCCTAACCAGAACCCTAACCCTAACCCTAACCCGAACCCTAACCCTAAACCTAACCCGAACCCTAACAATAACCCTAACCCAAACCTTAACTCGAACCCTAAACCTAAACCTAACCCTAACCCTAACCCTAACCCGAACCCTAACCCTAAACCTAACCGAAACCCTAACCCTAACCCTAACCCGAACCCGAACGCTAACTCCTTAACCGAATCCTAACCCTAACCCGAACCCTAACCCGAAACCTAAACCTAACCCTAACCCGGAACCCTAACCTTAACCATAACCCTAACCCTAACCCGAAACCTAAACCGAACCCCAACCATAACCCTAACCCGAACCCGAACCCTAGCCCTAACCCTAACCCGAAACCTAAATCTAACCCGAACCTTAACCCTAACCCTAACCCTAACCCGAATCCTAACCCTATCCCTAACCTGACCCCTAACCCGAACCCTAACACGAACCCTAACCCTAACCCTAACCCTAACTCTAACCCAAACCCTAACCCTAACCCATACCCGAACCCTAACCCTAACCCGAACCCTAACCCTAACCCTAAACCTAACCCTAACCCGAACCGTAACCCTAACCTTAAACCTAACCCTAACCCTAACCCGAACCCTAAACCTAACCCTAACCCTAACCGTAACCCTAACCCTAAAACCTAACCCTAACCCTAACCCTAATGCTAACCCTAACCCGAAACCTAACCCTAACCCTAACCCTAACCCTAACCCGAACCCTAACCCTAACTCGAACCCTAACCCTAACCCTAACCCTAACCCGAACCATAACCCTAACCCTAACCCTAACCCGAACCCTAACCCTAACCCTAACCCGAACCCTAACCCTAACCCTAACCCGAACCCTAACCCGAACCCTAACCCTAAACCTAAACCGAAACCTAACCCTAACCCTAACCCGAACCCTAACCCGAACCCTAACACTAACACTAACACTAACCCTAACCCTAACCCAAACCCTAACCCTAAGCCCGAACCTGAACCCTAAACCTAACCCTAATCCTAACCCGAACCCTAACCCGAACCCTAACCCGAACCCCAACCCTAAACCTAACCCGAACCCGAACCCTAAACCTAACCCTAACCCTAACCCGAACCCGAACCCTAACCCTAACCCGAACCCTACCCTAACCCTAACCCTAACCCGAACCCTAAACCTAACACTAACCCGAACCCTAACCCTAACCCGAAACCTAACCCGAAGCCAACCCTAACCCGGACCCTAACGCTAACCCGAACCCTGACCCTAACCCTAACACGACACCTAAACCTAACCCGAACCCTAACCTTAAACCTAACCCGAACCCTAACCCAAACCCTAAACCTAACCCTAACCCGAACCCTAACCCTAACACGTACCCTAACCCTAACACTAAACCGAACCCTAACCCTAACCCTAACCCTAAACCTAACCCGAACCCAAACGCTAACCCTAGCCCGAACCCGAACCCTAACCCTAACCCTAACCCTAACCCTAACCCTAAACCGAACCCTACCTTAACCCTAACCGTAACCCGAACCCGAACCCGAAACCTAACCCTAAACCTAATCCTAACCCGAACCCTAACCCTAACCCGAACCCTAACCCTAACCCTAACCCGTACCCTAACCCGAACCCTAACCCTAACCCGAACCCTAACCTAACCCTAACCCTAACCCGAACCCTAACCCTAACCCTAACCCTAACCCTAACCCGATCCCTATACCTAACCCTAACCCGTACCCTAACCCGAAACCTAACCCTAACCCGAACCCTAACCCTAACCCTAACCCTAACCCGAACCCTAACCCTAACCCTACCCCTAACCCTAACCCGATCCCTATACCTAACCCTAACCAGACCCCTAACGCTAAGCCTAACACGAACCCTAACCTTAACCCTAACTCTAACCCTAACCCTATCCCGAACACTAACCTTAACCCTAACCCGAACCCGAACCCTAACCCGAACCCTAACCCTAACCCTAACCCTCACCCTAACCCCTAACCCTAACCCTAAGCCTAACCGTATCCCTAACCCTAAAACCTAACCCTAACCCTAACCCTAACCCTACCCTAA
>JAVLSZ010000001.1:2425000-2427500 GCA_032313775.1 Urocyon cinereoargenteus | reverse complement strand
ACCCGAACGTTAACCCTAACCCGAACCCTAACCCTAACCCTAACCCTAAGCCTAACCCGAACCCTAACCCTAACCCTAACCCTAACCCTAACCCTAACCCGAACCCTAACCATAACCATAACCCGAACCCTAACCCTAACCCGAACTCTAAACCTACCCTAACACTAACCACTAACCCTAACCCTAACACTAACCCTAACCCTAAAACCTAACCCTAACCCTAACCCTCACCCTAACCCGAAACGTAACCCTAACACTAACCCGAACACTAACCCTAACCCGAACCCGAACCCTAACCCTAAACCTAAACCTAACCCGATCCCAAACCCGAAACCTAACACGAACCCTAACCCGAACCCTAAACCGAACACTAACCCGAACCCTAACCCTAACCCTAAACCTAACCTTAACCCGAACCCTAACCCTAACCCTAACCTGAACCCTAACCCCTAACCCTAACCCGAACCCGAACCCTAACCCGAACCCGAACCCTAACCCTAACCCGAAACCGAACCCTAAGCCTAACCCGAACCCGAACACGAACCCTAACCCTAACCCTAACCCGAACCCTAACCCTAACCCTAACCCTAACCCTAACCTGAACCCTAACCCTAAACCTAACTCTAACCTTAAACCTAACCCTAACCCGAACCCTAACTCTAACCCGAACCCTAACCCGAACCCTAACCCGAACACTAACCCTAACCCTAACCCTAAACCTAACCCGAACCCTAAACCGAACCCGAACCCGAACCCTAAACGTAACCCTAAACCTAACCCGAACCCTAACCCGAACCCTAACTCGAACCCTAACCCTAACCCTAACCCGAACCGTAACCCGAACCCTAACCCTAAACCTACACCGAACCCTAACCCAAACCCGAACCCTAACCCGAACCTTAACCCTAACACTAACCCTAACCCTAATCCTAACCCGAACCCTAACCCTAACCCTAACCCGAACCCTAGACCTAACGCTAACCCGAACCCGAACCCTAACCCGAACCATAACCCTAACCCTAACCCGAACCCGAACCTTAACACTAACCCTAAACCTAACCCTAACCCTAACCCTAAACCTAATCCTAACCCTAACCCTAAACCTAACCCTAACCCTAACCCTAACCCTAACCCTAACCCTAACCCGAACCCTAAACCGAACCTTAACCCTAACCCTAAACCTAATCCTAACCCTAACCCGAACTCTAACCCTAACCCTATCCCTAACCCTAACCCTAACCCGAACCCTAACCATAACCCGAACCCTAACACTAACCCGAACCCTAACCCCAACCCTAACCCGAACCCTAACCCTAACCCGAACCCTAACCCTAACCCTAACCCGATCCCTATACCTAACCCTAACCTGAAACCTAACCCCTAAGCCTAACCAGAACCCGAACCCTAACCAGAACCCGAACCCAAACCGAACCCGAACCCTAACCCTAACCCGAACCTGAACCCGAACCATAACCCTAACCCTAAACGGAACCCTAACCCTAACCCTAACCCTAAACCTAACCCTAACCCTAACCTAACTCTAACCCGAACCCTAACCCTAACCCTAACCCTAACCTGAACCCTAACACTAAACCAAACCCTAACCCAAACCCTAACCCTAACCCTAACCCGAACCCTAACCCTAACCCTAACCCTAACCCGAACCCTAACCCTAAACCGAACCCTAACCCGAACCCGAACCTGAACCCTAACCCTAACCCTAACCCTAACCCGAACCCTAACCCGAACCCAAACCCTAACCCTAACCCTAACCCGAACCCTAACGCTAACCATTAACCCTAACCCGAACCCTAAACCGAACCCTAACCCAAACCCGAACCCTAACCTAACCCTAACCCAAACCCGAACCCTAACCCGAACCCTAACCCTAACCCTAACCCGAACCCTAACGCTAACCCTTAACCCTAACCCGAATCCTATCCCGAACGCTAACCCTAACACTAACCCTAACCCGAACCCTAACCCGAACTCTAACCCGAACCCTAAACCTAACCCCTTACCCTAACCCTAACCCGAAACCTAACCCTAAACCGAACCCGAAACCTAACACTAACCCGAACCCTAACCCTAACCCTTAGCCTAACCCGAACCCTAACCAGAACCCGAACCCTAACCCGAACCCGAACTCTAACCCTAACCCTAACCCTAACCATAACCGTACCCTAACCCGAACCCTAACTCAAACCCTAACCCGAACCCGAACCCTAACCGGAACCCGAACCCAAACCCTAACCCTAAACCGAACCCGAACACTAACACTAACCAGAACCGTAACCCTAAACCGAACCCTAACCCAAACCCGAACCCTAACCCGAACCCGAACCCTAACCCTAACCCGAACACGAATCCTAACCCTTAGCCTAACCCGAACCCTAACCCTAACCCTAACCCTAACCCGAAACCGAAACCGAACCCTAACCCGAACCCTAACCCTAACCCTAACCCGTACCCTAACCCGAACCCTAACCCTAACCCAAAC
>JAVLSZ010000001.1:2417500-2420000 GCA_032313775.1 Urocyon cinereoargenteus | reverse complement strand
ACCCGAACCCTAACCCTAACCCTAACCCTTCCCTGAACCCTAACCCTAAACCAAACCCTAACCCTAACCCTAACCCTAAGCCTAACCCGAACCCTAACCCTAAACCTAACCCTAACCCGAACCCTAACCTGAACCCTAACCCCTAACCCTAACCCGAACTCGAACCCTAACCCGAACCCGAACCCTTACCCGAACCCGAACCCTAACCCTAACCCTAACCCGAACCCGAACCCGAAACCTAACCATAACCCTAACCCGAACCCTAACCCTAACCCTAACCCGAACCCTAACCCGAACCCTAAACCTAACCCTAACTCTAACCCTAACCCTAACCCTAATCCGAAACCTAACCCTAACCCGAACCCGAACACTAACCCGAACCCTAACCCTAAACCTAACCCTAACCCGAAACCTAACCCTAACCCCAACCCTAACCCTAACCCTAACCCTAAGCCTAACACGAACCCTAACCTTAACCCTAACCCTAACCCTAACCCTATCCCGAACCCTAACCTTAACCCTAACCCGAACCCTAACCCTAACCCGAACCCTAACCCTAACCCGAACCCTAACCCTAACCCTAACCCTAAGCCTAACCCTACCCTAACCCGAACCCTAAACCTAACCCTAACCCTAACCCTAACCCGAACCCTAACCCTAACCCGAACCCTAAACCTACGCTAACCCTAAGCCCTAACCCTAACCCTAACCCTAAAACCTAACCCTAACCCTAACCCTAAACCTAACCCGAACCCTAACCCTAACACGTACCCTAACCCTGACCCTAACCCGAACCCTAACCCGAACCCTAACCCTAACCCTAACCCTAAGCTTAACCCGAACCCTAACCCTAAACCTTACCCTAACCCTAACCCGAACCCTAACCTTAAACCTAACCCGAACGCTAACCCTAACCCGAACCCTAAACCTACCTAACCCTAACCCCTAACCCTAACCCTAACCCTAACCCTAAAACCTAACCCTAACCCTAACCCTAACCCTAACCCGAACCCTAACCCTAACACTAACCCGAACACTAACCCTAACCCGAACCCGAACCCTCACCCTAAACCTAAACCTAACCCGAACCCTAACCCGAACCCTAACCCAAACCCTAACCTGAACCCTAACCCGATCCCTAACCCTAACCCTAACACGAACCCTAACCCAAACCCTAACCCGAACCCTAACCCTAACCCTAAACCTAAACCTAACCCGAACCCTAACCCTAACCCTAACCTGAACCCTAACTCCGAACCCTAACCCGAACCCGAACCCTAAACCGAACCCGAACACTAACCCTAACCCGAAACCGAACCCTAAACCTAACCCGAACCCGAACCCTAACCGTAACCCTAACCGTAACCCGAACCCTAACCCGAACCTAACCCGAACCCTAACCCTAACCCTAACCCGAAACGTAACCCCAACCCTAACCCTAACCCTACCCCGAAACCTAACCCTAACCCTAACCCGAACCATAACCCGAACCTTAACCCTAACCCTAACCCTAATCCTAACCCGAACACTAACCCTAAACCTAACCCGAACCCTAGCCCTAACCCTAACCCGAACCGGAACCCTAACCCGAACCCTAACCCTAACCCTAACCCGAACCCGAACCCTAACACTAATCCTAACCCTAACCCTAACCCTAACGCGAACATTAACCCTAACCCTAACCCTAACCCTAAACCGAACCCTAACCCGAACTCTAACCCTAACCCTAACCCTAACACTAACACTAACCCTAACCCGAACCCTAACCCTAACCTGAAACCTAACCCTAACCCTAACCCTAATCCTAACCCGAACCCGAACTCTAACCCGAACCCTAACCCTAAACCTAATCCGATCCCTAACCCTAACCCTAACCCGAACCCACCCTAACCCTAACGCTAATCCGAACCCTAACCCTAACCCTAACCCTAAACCGAAACCTAACCCTAACCCTAACCCTAACCTGAACCCTAACCCGAACACGAATCCTAACCCGAACCATAACCCTAACCCGAACCCTAACCCGAACCCTAACCCTAACCCTAACCCTAACCCTAACCCTAACTCGAACCCTAACACTAACCCTTAACCCTAACCCGAAACCTAACCCGAACCCTAACCCGAACCCGAACCCTAACCCTAAACCTAACCCTAACCTGAACCCTAACCCGAACCCTAACCCTAACCCTAACTCTAACGCGAACCCTAACGTTAACCCTTAACACTAACCCGAACCCTAACCCGAATCCTAACCCTAACGCTAACCCTAACCCGAACCCTAACCCGAACTCTAACCCGAACCCTAACCCTAACCCCTAACCCTAACCCTAAACCGAAACCTAACCCTAACCCGAACCCTAACACTAACCCTAACCCCTAACCCTAACCCTAACCCTAACCGTAACCCTAACCCTAAAACCTTACCCTAAACCTAACCCTAACGCTAACCCTAAACCGAACCCTAACCCTAACCCTAACCCTAACACAAACCCTATCCCGA
>JAVLSZ010000001.1:2402500-2412500 GCA_032313775.1 Urocyon cinereoargenteus | reverse complement strand
CCCGAACCCTAACCCTAACCTGAAACCTAACACTAACCCTAACCCTAAACCTAACCCGAACCCGAACTCTAACCCGAACCCTAACCCTAAACCTAATCCGATCCCTAACCCTAACCCTAAACCGAACCCTAACCCTAACCCTAACCCTAACCTGAACCCTAACCCGAACACGAATCCTAACCCGAACCCTAACCCTAACCCGAACCCTAACCCGAACCCTAACCCTAACCCTAACCCTAACCCTAACTCGAACCCTAACACTAACCCTTAACCCTAACCCGAAACCTAACCCGAACCCTAACCCGAACCCGAACCCTAACCCTAAACCTAACCCTAACCTGAACCCTAACCCGAACCCTAACCCTAACCATAACTCTAACGCGAACCCTAACGCTAACCCTTAACACTAACCCGAACCCTAAGCCGAATCCTAACCCTAACGCTAACCCTAACCCGAACCCTAACCCGAACTCTAACCCGAACCCTAACCCTAACCCCTAACCCTAACCCTAAACCGAAACCTAACCCTAACCCGAACCCTAACACTAACCCTAACCCCTAACCCTAACCCTAACCCTAACCGTAACCCTAACCCTAAAACCTAACCCTAAACCTAACCCTAACGCTAACCCTAAACCGAACCCTAACCCTAACCCTAACCCTAACACAAACCCTATCCCGAACCCTAACCCTAACCCTAACCCTAAACCGAAACCTAACCCTTAACCTAACGCTAACCCTAACCCTAACCCTAACCCTAACCCGAACCATAACCCGAACCCTAAACCCTAACCCTAATCCGAACCCTAACCCTAAACCTAACCCAAACCCTAACCCGAACCCTAACCCTAAACCTAATCCTAACCCTAACCCTAAACCTAACCCGAACCCTAACCCTAACCCTAACCCAAACCCTAACCCGAACCCTAACCCTAAACCTAATCCTAAACCTAACCCTAACCCGAACCCGAAACCGAACCCTAACCCGAACCCTAACCTGAACCCTAAACCTAACCCGAACCCTAACCCTAACCCTAACCCGAACCCTAACCCTAACCCTAACCCTAACCCTAACCCTAACCCGATCCCTTAACCTAACCCTAACCTGAACCCTAACCCCTAACCCTAACCCTAACCCGAACCCGAAACCTAACCCTAACCCGAACCTTAACCCTAAACCTAACCCTAAGCCTAACACGAACCCTACCCCTAACCCTAACCCTAACCCTATCCCGAACACTAACCTTAACCCTAACCCGAACCCTAACACTAACCCGAACCCTGACACTAACCCTAACCCTAACCCTAACCCCTAACACTAACACTAACTCTTACCCTCTCCCTAACCCTAAAACCTAACCCTAACCCTAAACCTAACCCTACCCTAACCCGAACCCTAACCCTAAACCTAACCCTAACCCTAACCCTAACCCTAACCCGAACGTTAACCCTAACCCGAACCCTAACCCTAACCCTAACCCTAAGCCTAACCCGAACCCTAACCCTAACCCTAACCCTAACCCTAACCCTAACCCGAACCCTAACCATAACCCTAACCCGAACCCTAACCCTAACCCGAACTCTAAACCTACCCTAACACTAACCACTAACCCTAACCCTAACACTAACCCTAACCCTAAAACCTAACCCTAACCCTAACCCTCACCCTAACCCGAAACGTAACCCTAACACTAACCCGAACACTAACCCTAACCCGAACCCGAACCCTAACCCTAAACCTAAACCTAACCCGATCCCAAACCCGAAACCTAACACGAACCCTAACCCGAACCCTAACCCAAACCCGAACCCTAACCTAACCCTAACCCAAACCCGAACCCTAACCCGAAACCTAACCCTAACCCTAACCCGAACCCTAACGCTAACCCTTAACCCTAACCCGAATCCCAACCCGGACCCTAACCCTAACACTAACCCTAACCCGAACCCTAAACCGAACTCTAAACCGAACCCTAAACCTAACCCCTAACCCTAACCCTAACACGAAACCTAACCCTAAACCGAAACCGAACACTAACCCTAACACGAACCCTAACCCTAACCCTTACCCTAACCCGAACCCTAACCAGAACCCGAACCCTAACCCGAACCCGAACTCTAACCCTAAACCTAACCCTAACCCGTACCTTAACCCGAACCCTAACTGAAACCCTCACCCTAACCCGAACCCTAACCCGAACCCGAACCCAAACCCCAACCCTAAACCGAACCCGAACCCTAACACTAACCCGAACCGTAACACTAACTCGAACCCTACCCAAACCCGAACCCTAACCCGAACCCGAACTCTAACCCTAACCCTAACCCTGACCATAACCGTACCCTAACCCGAACCCTAACTCAAACCCTAACCCTAACCCGAACCCTAACCGGAACCCGAACCCAAACCCTAACCCTAAACCGAACCCGAACACTAACACTAAACTGAACCGTAACCCTAAACCGAACCCTAACCCAAACCAGAACCCTAACCCGAACCCGAACCCTAACCCTAACCCGAACACGAATCCTAATCCTTACCCTAACCCGAACCCTAACCCTAAACCTAATCCTAACCCGAAACCGAACCCGAACCCTAACCCGAACCCTAACCCTAACCCTAACCCGTACCCTAACCCGAACCCTAACCCTAACCCAAACCCTAACCCTAACCCTAACCCTAACCCGAACCCTAACCCTAACCCTAACCCGATCCCTAAACCTAACCCTAACCTGAACCCAAATTCCTAACCCTAGCCTGAACCCGAAACCTAACCCGAACCCGAACCCAAACCGAACCCGAACCCTAACCCTAACCCGAACCTGAACCCGAACCCTAACCCTAACCCTAAACCGAACCCTAACCCTAAGCCTAACCCTAAACCTAATCCGAACCCTAACCCTAACCTAACTCTAACCCTAACCCTAACCCTAACCCGAACCCTAACCCTAAACCGAACCCTAACCCGAACCCTAACCCTAACCCTAACCCTAACCCTTACCTGAACCCTAACCCTAAACCAAACCCTAACCCTAACCCTAACCCTAAGCCTAACCCGAACCCTAACCCTAAACCTAACCCTAACCCGAACCCTAACCTGAACCCTAACCCCTAACCCTAACCCGAACTCGAACCCTAACCCGAACCCGAAACCTTACCCGAACCCGAACCATAACCCTAACCCGAACCCGAACCCGAAACCTAACCATAACCCTAACCCGAACCCTAACCCTAACCCTAACCCTAACCCGAACCCTAACCCTAACCCTAACCAGAACCCTAACCCTAACCCTAACCCGAACCCTAACCCTAAAACTAACCCGAACTCTAACCCTAACCCTAACCCAAACCTTAACTCGAACCCTAACCCTAACCCTAACCCTAACCCTAACCCGAACCCTAACCCTAACCCTAACCGAAACCCTAACTTTAACCCTAACCCGAACCCGAACCCTAACCCCTTAACCGAATCCTAACCCTAACCCGAACCCTAACCCGAACCCTAACCCTAACCCTAACCCGGAACCCTAACCCTAACCATAACCCTAACCCTAACCCGAACCCTAAACCGAACCCCAACCCTAACCCTAACCCGAACCCGAACCCTAACCCTAACCCTAACCCGAACCCTAACCCTAACCCGAACCTTAACCCTAACCCTAACCCGAACCCTAACCCTAACACTAACCTGACCCCCAACCCGAACCCTAACACGAACCCTAACACTAACCCTAACCCTAACTCTAACCCGAACCCTAACCCTAACCCTTACCCGAACCCTAACCCTAACCCGAACCCTAACCCTAACCCTAAACCTAACCCTAACCCGAACCGTAACACTAACCCTAAACCTAACCCTAACCCTAACCCTAACCCCTAACCCTAACCCTAACCCTAAAGGTAACCCTAACCCTAAAACCTAACCCTAACCCTAACCCTAATGCTAACCCTACCCCGAACCCTAACCCTAACCCTAACCCTAACCCTAACCCGAACCCTAACCCTAACTCGAACCCTAACCCTAACCCTAACCCTAACCCGAACCATAAACCTAACCCTAAGCCTAACCCGAACCCTAACCCTAACCCTAACCCTAACCCGAGCCCTAACCCTAACCCTCACCCGAACCCTAACCCGAACCCTAACTCTAAACCTAAACCGAAACCTAACCCTACCCCAACCCTAACACGATCCCTAACCCTAACCCTAGCACGAACCCGAACCCTAACCCCTTACCCGAATCCTAACCCTAACCCGAACCCTAACCCGAACCCTAAACCTAACCCTAACCCCTAACCTGAACCCTAAACCTAACCCTAACCCTAACACGAAACCTAACCCGAACCCTAACCCGAACCCCAACCCTAAACCTAACCCGAACCCGAACCCTAAACCTAACCCTAACCCTAACCCGAACCCTAACCCTAACCCGAACCCTACCCTAACCCTAACCCTAACCCGAACCCTAAACCTAACACTAACCCGACCCCTAACCCGAACCCTACACGAACCCTAACCCTAACACTAACCCTAACCCTAACCCTAACCCGAACCCTAAACCTAACCCTAACCCGAACCCTAACCCTAACCCTAACACGAACCCTAACCCTAACCCGAACCCGAACCCTAACCCTAACCCGAAACCTAACCCGAACCCAACCCTAACCCGAACCCTAACCCTAAACCGAACCCTGACACTAACCCTAACACGACACCTAAAACTAACCCGAACGCTAACCCTAAACCTAACCCGAACCCTAACCCAAACCCTAACCCTAACCCTAACCCGAACCCTAACCCTAACACGTACCCTAACCCTAACCCTAAACCGAACCCTAACCCGAACCCTAACCCTAACCCTAACCCTAAACCTAACCCGAACCCTAACCCTAACCCTAGCCCGAACCCGAACCGTAACCCGAACCATAACCCTAACCCTAACCCGAAAACTAACCCCTAACCCTAACACGAACCCGAGCCCTAACCCAAACCCGAACCCTAACCCTAACCCTAACCCGAACCCTAACCCGAACCCTAACCCTAAACCTAACCCGAACCATAACCCTAACCCTAACCCTAACCCTAATCCTAACCTGAACCCTAACCCTAACCCTAACCAAAACCCTAACCCTAAACCTAACCCGAACCCGAACCCTAACCCCTTAACCGTATCCTAACCCTAATCCGAACCCTAACCCGAACCCTAAACCTAACCCTAACCCTGAACCCTAACCCTAACCCTAACCCTAACCCTAAACCGAACCCTAACCCGAACCCCAACCCTAATCCTAACCCTAACCGGAACCCTAACCCTAACCATAACCTTAACCCGAACCCTAACCCTATCCCTAATCCGACCCCTAACCCGAACCCTAACATGAACCCTAACCCTAACCCTAACACTAACTCTAACCCGAACCCTAACCCTAACCCTTACCCGAACCCTAACCCTAACCCTAACCCGACCCCTAACCCGAACACTAACACGAATCCTAACCCTAAGCCTAACCCTAACTCTAACCCGAACCCTAACCCTAACCCTTACCCGAACCCTAACCCTAACCCGAACCCTAACCCTAACCCTAAACCTAACCCTAAACCTAACCCTAACCCTAACCCTAACCCTAACCCTAAACCTAAACCTAACCCTAACCCGAAGCCTAACCCTAACCCGAACCCTAACCCTAACCCTAACCCGAACCCTAACCCTAACCCTAACCCTAACCCTATCCCGAACCTTAACCCTAACCCTAACCCTAACCCTAACCCTAATTCGAACCCTAAACCTAACCCTAATCCGAACGCTAGCCCTAACCCTAACCCGAACCCGAACCCTAACCCGAACCCCAACCCTAACCCTACCCCGTAACCGAACCCTAACACTAACCCTAACCCTAACCCTAACCCTAACACGAACCCTAACCCTAACCCTAACCCTAACCCTAACCCTAACCCTAAACCTAAACCGAACCCTAACCCTAACCCTTAACACTAACCAAAACCCAAACCCTAACCCGAACCCTAACCCTAAACCTAATCCTAACCCTAACCCTAACCCTAACCCTATCCCGAACCTTAACCCTAACCCTAACCCTAACCCTAATTCGAACCCTAAACCTAAACCTAACCCGAACGCTAGCCCTAACCCTAACCCTAACCCGAACCCTAACCCGAATCCCAACCCGGACCCTAACCCTAACACTAACCCTAACCCGAACCCTAAACCGAACTCTAACCCGAACCCTAAACCTAACCCCTAACCCTAACCCTAACACGAAACCTAACCCTAAACCGAAACCGAACACTAACCCTAACACGAACCCTAACCCTAACCCTTACCCTAACCCAAACCTTAACCAGAACCCGAACCCTAACCCGAACCCGAACTCTAACCCTAAACCTAACCCTAACCCGTACCTTAACCCGAACCCTAACTGAAACCCTCACCCTAACCCGAACCCTAACCCGAACCCGAACCCAAACCCCAACCCTAAACCGAACCCGAACCCTAACACTAACCCGAACCGTAACACTAACTCGAACCCTACCCAAACCCGAACCCTAACCCGAACCCGAACTCTAACCCTAACCCTAACCCTGACCATAACCGTACCCTAACCCGAACCCTAACTCAAACCCTAACCCTAACCCGAACCCTAACCGGAACCCGAACCCAAACCCTAACCCTAAACCGAACCCGAACACTAACACTAAACTGAACCGTAACCCTAAACCGAACCCTAACCCAAACCAGAACCCTAACCCGAACCCGAACCCTAACCCTAACCCGAACACGAATCCTAATCCTTACCCTAACCCGAACCCTAACCCTAAACCTAATCCTAACCCGAACCGAACCCGAACCCTAACCCGAACCCTAACCCTAACCCTAACCCGTACCCTAACCCGAACCCTAACCCTAACCCAAACCCTAACCCTAACCCTAACCCTAACCCGAACCCTAACCCTAACCCTAACCCGATCCCTAAACCTAACCCTAACCTGAACCCAAATTCCTAACCCTAACCTGAACCCGAAACCTAACCCGAACCCGAACCCAAACCGAACCCGAACCCTAACCCTAACCCGAACCTGAACCCGAACCCTAACCCTAACCCTAAACCGAACCCTAACCCTAAGCCTAACCCTAAACCTAATCCGAACCCTAACCCTAACCTAACTCTAACCCTAACCCTAACCCTAACCCGAACCCTAACCCTAAACCGAACCCTAACCCGAACCCTAACCCTAACCCTAACCCTAACCCTTACCTGAACCCTAACCCTAAACCAAACTTTACCCTAACCCTAACCCTAAGCCTAACCCGAACCCTAACCCTAAACCTAACCCTAACCCGAACCCTAACCTGAACCCTAACCCCTAACCCTAACCCGAACTCGAACCCTAACCCGAACCCGAAACCTTACCCGAACCCGAACCATAACCCTAACCCGAACCCGAACCCGAAACCTAACCATAACCCTAACCCGAACCCTAACCCTAACCCTAACCCTAACCCGAACCCTAACCCTAACCCTAACCAGAACCCTAACCCTAACCCTAACCCGAACCCTAACCCTAAACCTAACCCGAACCCTAACCCTAACCCTAACCCAAACCTTAACTCGAACCCTAACCCTAACCCTAACCCTAACCCTAACCCGAACCCTAACCCTAACCCTAACCGAAACCCTAACTTTAACCCTAACCCGAACCCGAACCCTAACCCCTTAACCGAATCCTAACCCTAACCCGAACCCTAACCCGAACCCTAACCCTAACCCTAACCCGGAACCCTAACCCTAACCATAACCCTAACCCTAACCCGAACCCTAAACCGAACCCCAACCCTAACCCTAACCCGAACCCGAACCCTAACCCTAACCCTAACCCGAACCCTAACCCTAACCCGAACCTTAACCCTAACCCTAACCCGAACCCTAACCCTAACACTAACCTGACCCCCAACCCGAACCCTAACACGAACCCTAACACTAACCCTAACCCTAACTCTAACCCGAACCCTAACCCTAACCCTTACCCGAACCCTAACCCTAACCCGAACCCTAACCCTAACCCTAAACCTAACCCTAACCCGAACCGTAACCCTAACCCTAAACCTAACCCTAACCCTAACCCTAACCCCTAACCCTAACCCTAACCCTAAAGGTAACCCTAACCCTAAAACCTAACCCTAACCCTAACCCTAATGCTAACCCTACCCCGAACCCTAACCCTAACCCTAACCCTAACCCTAACCCGAACCCTAACCCTAACTCGAACCCTAACCCTAACCCTAACCCTAACCCGAACCATAAACCTAACCCTAAGCCTAACCCGAACCCTAACCCTAACCCTAACCCGAGCCCTAACCCTAACCCTCACCCGAACCCTAACCCGAACCCTAACTCTAAACCTAAACCGAAACCTAACCCTACCCCAACCCTAACACGAACCCTAACCCTAACCCTAGCACGAACCCGAACCCTAACCCCTTACCCGAATCCTAACCCTAACCCGAACCCTAACCCGAACCCTAAACCTAACCCTAACCCCTAACCTGAACCCTAAACCTAACCCTAACCCTAACCCGAAACCTAACCCGAACCCTAACCCGAACCCCAACCCTAAACCTAACCCGAACCCGAACCCTAAACCTAACCCTAACCCTAACCCGAACCCTAACCCTAACCCGAACCCTACCCTAACCCTAACCCTAACCCGAACCCTAAACCTAACACTAACCCGACCCCTAACCCGAACCCTACACGAACCCTAACCCTAACACTAACCCTAACCCTAACCCTAACCCGAACCCTAAACCTAACCCTAACCCGAACCCTAACCCTAACCCTAACACGAACCCTAACCCTAACCCGAACCCGAACCCTAACCCTAACCCGAAACCTAACCCGAACCCAACCCTAACCCGAACCCTAACCCTAAACCGAACCCTGACACTAACCCTAACACGACACCTAAAACTAACCCGAACGCTAACCCTAAACCTAACCCGAACCCTAACCCAAACCCTAACCCTAACCCTAACCCGAACCCTAACCCTAACACGTACCCTAACCCTAACCCTAAACCGAACCCTAACCCGAACCCTAACCCTAACCCTAACCCTAAACCTAACCCGAACCCTAACCCTAACCCTAGCCCGAACCCGAACCGTAACCCGAACCATAACCCTAACCCTAACCCGAAAACTAACCCCTAACCCTAACACGAACCCGAGCCCTAACCCAAACCCGAACCCTAACCCTAACCCGAACCCGAACCCTAACCCGAACCCTATCCCGAACCCTAACCCTAACCCTAACCCGAACCCTAACCCAAACCCTAACCCTAAACCTAACCCGAACCCTAACCCTAACCCTAACCCAAAACTTAACTCGAACCATAACCCTAACCCTAACCCTAACCCTAACGCTAACCTGAACCCTAACCCTAACCCTAACCAAAACCCTAACCCTAAACCTAACCCGAACCCGAACCCTAACCCCTTAACCGTATCCTAACCCTAATCCGAACCCTAACCCGAACCCTAAACCTAACCCTAACCCTGAACCCTAACCCTAACCCTAACCCTAACCCTAATCCGAACCCTAACCCGAACCCCAACCCTAATCCTAACCCTAACCGGAACCCTAACCCTAACCATAACCTTAACCCGAACCCTAACCCTATCCCTAATCCGACCCCTAACCCGAACCCTAACATGAACCCTAACCCTAACCCTAACACTAACTCTAACCCGAACCCTAACCCTAACCCTTACCCGAACCCTAACCCTAACCCTAACCCGACCCCTAACCCGAACACTAACACGAATCCTAACCCTAAGCCTAACCCTAACTCTAACCCGAACCCTAACCCTAACCCTTACCCGAACCCTAACCCTAACCCGAACCCTAACCCTAACCCTAAACCTAACCCTAAACCTAACCCTAACCCTAACCCTAACCCTAACCCTAAACCTAAACCTAACCCTAA
>JAVLSZ010000001.1:2395000-2397500 GCA_032313775.1 Urocyon cinereoargenteus | reverse complement strand
ACCCTAACCCGAACCTGAACCCTAACCCTAACACTAACCCTAACACGAACACTAACCCGAACCCTAACGCGAACCCGAACCCTATCCCTAACACTAACCCTAACCCGTACCCTAACCCAAACCCTAACTCAAACCCTAACCCTAAACCGAACCCTAACACGAACCCGAACATAAATCCTAACCGTAAACCGAACCCGAACACTAACACTAACTCGAACCGTAACCCTAAACCTAACCCTAAACCTAACCCTAACCCTAAACCTAACCCTAACTCTAACTCGAAACCTAACACTAACCCGAAACAGAACCCTAACCCTAACCCTAACCCGAACCCTAACCCTAACCCGAACCCTAACCCTAACACTAACCCGAACCCTAACCCTAACCCGAACCCTAACCCTAACCCGAACCCGAACCCGAACCCTAACCCTAACCCGAACACTAACCCTAACGCTAAACCTAACCCGAACCCTAACCCAAACCCGAAACCTAACCCGAACCCGAACCCTAACCCTAACCCTAACACGAACCTTAAACCTAACCCTAACTCTAACCCGAACCCTAACCCTAACCCTAACCTGACCCCTAACCCGAACCCTAACACGAACCCTAACCCTAAACCTAACCATAACTCTAACCCTAACCCTAACCCGAACCCGAACCCTAACCCTAACCCGAACGCTAACCCTAACACTAAACCTAACCCTAACCCTAACCCTAACCCGAACCCTAAACCTAACCCGAAACCTAACCCTAACCCTAACCCTAACCCTAACCCGAACTCGAACACTAACCCGAACCCTAACCCTAACCCTAATCCGAAACCTAACCCTAACCCTAACCCGAACCCTAACCCTAACTCTAACCCTAATCCGAACCCTAACCCTAACCCGTACACGAACCCTAACCCTAACCCGAACACTAAACCTAACCCTAACCCTAACCCGAACCCTAACTCTAACCCTCACCCGAACCCTAACCAGAACCCGAACCCTAACCCTAACCATAACCCTCACCCGAACCCTAACCTTAAACCTAACCCTAACCCTAAACCTAACCCTAACCCTAACCCGAACCCTAAACCGAACCCTAAACCTAACCCTAACCCTAACCCGAACCGTAACCTGAACCCTAACACGAACCCGAACCCTAAACCTAACCCTAACCCTAACCCGAACCCTAACCGGAACCCTAACCCCAACCCTAACCCTAACCCGAACCCTAACCCGAACCCTAACCGGAACCCAAACCCTAACCCGAACCCTAAACCTAACCCTAACACGAACCCTAACCCTAACCCTAACCCGAACCATAACCCTAACTCTAACCCTAACCTGAACCCTAACCCGAACCCTAACCCGAACCCTAACCCGAACCCTAACCCGAACCCTAACCCTAACCCTAACCCGAACCCAAACCCGAACCCTAACCCTAACCCTAACCCTTAACCCTAACCAAAACCCAAACCCTAACCCGAACCCTAAACCTAAACCTAATCCTAACCCTAACCCTAACCCTAACCCTATCCCGAACCTTAACCCTAACCCTAACCCTAACCCTAACCCTAACCCTAATTCGAACCCTAAACCTAACCCTAATCCGAACGCTAGCCCTAACCCTAACCCGAACCCGAACCCTAACCCGAACCCCAACCCTAACCCTACCACGTAACCGAACCCTAACACTAACCCTAACCCTAACCCTAACCCTAACACGAACCCTAACCCTAACCCTAACCCTAACCCTAAACCTAAACCGAACCCTAACCCTAACCCTTAACCCTAACCAAAACCCAAACCCTAACCCGAACCCTAACCCTAAACCTAATCCTAACCCTAACCCTAACCCTAACCCTATCCCGAACCTTAACCCTAACCCTAACCCTAACCCTAATTCGAACCCTAAACCTAACCCTAACCCGAACGCTAGCCCTAACCCTAACCCTAACCCGAACACTAACCCGAACCCTAACCCGAACCCGAACCCTAACCCGAACCCTAAACCTAACCCTAACCCGAACCCTAACCCTAACCCTAACCCGAACCCTAACCCTAACCCTACCCCTAACCCGAACCCTAACCCGAACCCTAACCCGAACCCTAACACGAACCCTAACCCGAACCCTAACCCGAACCCTAAACCTAACCCTAACCCAACCCCAAACCCTAACCCTAACCCTAACCCTAACCCGAACACTAACCCTAAACCTAACCCTAAACCTAACCCTAACCCCTAACCCTAACCAAAACCCTAACCCTAACCCGAACCCTAACCCTAAACCTAATCCTAACCCTAAACCTAACTTTAACCGGAACCTTAACCCTAACCCTAACCCTAACCAAACCCTAATTCGAACCCTAACGCTAAACCTAACCCGAACGCTAGCCCTAACCCGAACCCTAACCCTAACCCTTACCCAAACCCTAACCCTAACCCGAACCCTAACCCTAACCTTAAACCTAACCCTAACCCTAAACCGAACCCTAACCCTAACCCTAAA
>JAVLSZ010000001.1:2387500-2390000 GCA_032313775.1 Urocyon cinereoargenteus | reverse complement strand
AACCTAACCCTAACCCTAACCCGAACCCTAACCCTAATCCTAACACGAACCCTAACCCGAACCCGAACCCTAACCCTAAACCTAACCCAAACCCTAACCCGAACCCTAACCCTAACCCTAACCCTAACCCGAACCCTAACGCTAACCCTTAACCCTAACCCGAACCCTAACCCGAAGCCGAACACTAACCCTAACCCTAACACGAACACTAACCCGAACCCTAACCCGAACCCGAACCCTATCCCTAACCCTAACCCTAACCCATACCCTAACCCAAACCCTAACTCAAACCCTAACCCTAAACCGAACACTAACCCGAACCCGAACATAAACCCTAACCCTAAACCGAACCCGAACACTAACACTAACTCGAACTGTAACCCTAAAACTAACCCTAAACCTAACCCCAAACCTAACCCGAAACCGAACCCTCACCCTAACCCGAAACCGAACCCTAACCCTAACCCTAACCCGAACCCTAACCCTAACCCGAACCCTAACCCTAACCCTAACCCGAACCCTAACCCTAACCCTAACCCGAACCCTAACCCTAACCCGAAACCTAACCCTAACCCGAACCCGAACCCCAACCCTAACCCTAACCCGAACCCTAACCCTAACGCTAAACCTAACCCGAACCCTAACCCAAACCCGAACCCTAACCCGAACCCGAACAATAACCCTAACCCTAACCCGAACCCTAACCCTAACCCTAACCCTAACACGAACCCTAACCCTAACCCTAACCCGACCCCTAACCCGAACCCTATCACGAAACCTAACCCTAACCCTAACCCTAACTCTAACCCTAAACCTAACCCTAACCCTAACCCGAACCCTAACCCTAACCCGAACCTGAACCCGAACCATAACCCTAACCCTAAACGGAACCCTAACCCTAACCCTAACCCTAAACCTAACCCGAACCCTAACCATAACCTAACTCTAACCCGAACCCTAAACCTATCCCTAACCCTAACCTGAACCCTAACCCTAAACCAAACACTAACCCAAACCCTAACCCTAACCCGAACCCTAACCCTAACCCTAACCCTAACCCGAACGCTAACCCGAACCCGAACCCTAACCCGAACCCGAACCTGAACCCTAACCCTAACCCTAACCCTAACCCGAACCCTAACCCGAACCCAAACCCTAACCCTAACCCTAACCCGAACCCTACCGCTAACCATTAACCCTAACCCGAACCCTAACCCGAACCCTAACCCAAAACCGAACCCTAACCTAACCCTAACCCAAACCCGAACCCTAACCCGAACCCTAACCCTAAACCTAACCCGAGCCCTAACGCTAACCCTTAACCCTAACCCGAATCCCAACCCGAACCCTAACCCTAACACTAACCCTAACCCGAACCCTAACCCGAACTCTAACCCGAACCCTAAACCTAACCCCTAACCCTAACCCTAACCCGAAACCTAACCCTAAACCGAAACCGAAACCTAACCCTAACCCGAACCCTAACCCTAACCTTACACTAACCCGAACCCTAACCAGAACCCGAACCCTAACCCGAACCCGAACTCTAACCCTAAACCTAACCCTAACCCGTACCTTAACCCGAACCCTAACTCAAACCCTAACCCTAACCCGAAACCTAACCCGAACCCGAACCCAAACCCCAACCCTAAACCGAACCCGAACCCTAACACTAACCCGAACCGTAACACTAACTCGAACCCTACCCAAACCCGAACCCTAACCCGAACCCGAACTCTAACCCTAACCCTAACCCTAACCATAACCGTACCCTAACCCGAACCCTAACTCAAACCCTAACCCTAACCCGAACCCTAACCGGAACCCGAACCCAAACCCTAACCCTAAACCGAACCCGAACACTAACACTAACCTGAACCGTAACCCTAAACCGAACCCTAACCCAAACCCGAACCCTAAACCGAACCCGAACCCTAACCCTAACCCGAACACGAATCCTAACCCTTACCCTAACCCGAACCCTAACCCTAACCCTAACCCTAACCCGAAACCGAACCCGAACCCTAACCCGAACCCTAACCCTAAACCTAACCCGTACCCTAACCCGAACCCTAACCCTAACCCAAACCCTAACCCTAACCCTAACCCTAACCCGAACCCTAACCTTAACCCTAACCCTAACCCTAACCCGATCCCTAAACCTAACCCTAACCTGAACCCAAACCCCTAACCCTCACCTGAACCCGAAACCTAACCCGAACCCGAACCCAAACCGAACCCGAACCCTAACCCTAACCCGAACCTGAACCCGAACCCTAACCCTAACCCTAAACCGAACCCTAACGCTAAACCTAACCCTAAACCTACCCCGAACCCTAACCCTAACCTAACCCTAACCCTAACCCTTAACCCTAACCAAAACCCAAACTCTAACCCGAACCCGAACCCAAACCCGAACCCTAACCCTAACCCTAACCCTTAACCCTAACCAAAACCCAAACCCTAACCCGAACCCTAAACCTAAACCTAATCCTAACCC
>JAVLSZ010000001.1:2372500-2382500 GCA_032313775.1 Urocyon cinereoargenteus | reverse complement strand
CCGAACCCTAAACCGAACCCTAAACCTAACCCTAACCCTAACACGAACCGTAACCTGAACCCTAACCCGAACCCGAACCCTAAACCTAACCCTAACCCTAACCCGAACCCTAACCGGAACCCTAACCCTAACACTAACCCTAACCCGAACCCTAACCCGAACCCTAACCCGAACCCAAACCCTAACCCGAACCCTAAACCTAACCCTAACACGAACCCTAACCCTAACCCTAACCCGAACCCTAACCCTAACTCTAACCCTAACCCGAACCCTAACCCGAACCATAACCCAAACCCTAACCCGAACCCTAACCAGAACCCTAACCCTAACCCTAACCCGAACCCAAACCCGAACCCTAACCCTAACCCTAACCCTTAACCCTAACCAAAACCCAAACCCTAACCCAAACCCTAAACCTAAACCTAATCCTAACCCTAACCCTAACCCTAACCCTATCCCGAACCTTAACCCTAACCCTAACCCTAACCCTAATTCGAACCCTAAACCTAACCCTAATCCGAACGCTAGCCCTAACCCTAACCCGAACCCGAACCCTAACCCGAACCCCAACCCTAACCCTACCCCGTAACCGAACCCTAACACTAACCCTAACCCTAACCCTAACCCTAACACGAACCCTAACCCTAACCCTAACCCTAACCCTAAACCTAAACCGAACCCTAACCCTAACCCTAACCCTAACCCGAACCCGAACCCTAAACCTAACCCCTATCACGAACCCTAACCCTAACCGGAACCCGAACCCTAACCCGAAAGCTAACCCTAACCCTAACCCTAACCCTAACCCGAACTCGAACCCTAACCCGAACGCTAAGCCTAAACCTAATCCGAACCCTAACCCTACACTAATCCGAACCCTAACCCTAACCCTAACCCTAATCCGAACCCTAACCCTCACCCTAACCCTAACCCTAACCCGTACCCGAAACCTAACCCTAACCCGAACACTAAACCTAACCCTAACCCTAACCCGAACCCTAACCCTAATCCTAACACGAACCCTAACCCGAACCCGAACCCTAACCCTAAACCTAACCCGAACCCTAACCCGAACCCTAACCCTAACCCTAACCCTAACCCGAACCCTAACGCTAACCCTTAACCCTAACCCGAACCCTAACCCGAACCCGAACACTAACCCTAACCCTAACACGAACACTAACCCGAACCCTAACCCGAACCCGAACCCTATCCCTAACCCTAACCCTAACCCATACCCTAACCCAAACCCTAACTCAAACCCTAACCCTAAACCGAACCCTAACCCGAACCCGAACATAAACCCTAACCCTAAACCGAACCCGAACACTAACACTAACTCGAACTGTAACCCTAAAACTAACCCTAAACCTAACCCCAAACCTAACCCGAAACCGAACCCTCACCCTAACCCGAAACCGAACCCTAACCCTAACCCTAACCCGAACCCTAACCCTAACCCGAACCCTAACCCTAACCCTAACCCGAACCCTAACCCTAACCCTAACCCGAACCCTAACCCTAACACGAAACCTAACCCTAACCCGAACCCGAACCCCAACCCTAACCCTAACCCGAACCCTAACCCTAACGCTAAACCTAACCCGAACCCTAACCCAAACCCGAACCCTAACCCGAACCCGAACAATAACCCTAACCCTAACCCGAACCCTAACCCTAACCCTAACCCTAACCCGAACCCTAACCCTAACCCTAACCCGACCCCTAACCCGAACCCTATCACGAAACCTAACCCTAACCCTAACCCTAACTCTAACCCTAAACCTAACCCTAACCCTAACCCGAACCCTAACCCTAACCCGAACCTGAACCCGAACCATAACCCTAACCCTAAACGGAATCCTAACCCTAACCCTAACCCTAAACCTAAACCGAACCCTAACCCTAACCTAACTCTAACCCGAACCCTAAACCTATCCCTAACCCTAACCTGAACCCTAACCCTAAACCAAACACTAACCCAAACCCTAACCCTAACCCGAACCCTAACCCTAACCCTAACCCTAACCCGAACGCTAACCCGAACCCGAACCCTAACCCGAACCCGAACCTGAACCCTAACCCTAACCCTAACCCTAACCCTAACCCGAACCCTAACCCGAACCCAAACCCTAACCCTAACCCTAACCCGAACCCTACCGCTAACCATTAACCCTAACCCGAACCCTAACCCGAACCCTAACCCAAACCCGAACCCTAACCTAACCCTAACCCAAAACCGAACCCTAACCCGAACCCTAACCCTAACCCTAACCCGAGCCCTAACGCTAACCCTTAACCCTAACCCGAATCCCAACCCGAACCCTAACCCTAACACTAACCCTAACCCGAACCATAACCCGAACTCTAACCCGAACCCTAAACCTAACCCCTAACCCTAACCCTAACCCGAAACCTAACCCTAAACCGAAACCGAAACCTAACCCTAACCCGAACCCTAACCCTAACCTTACACTAACCCGAACCCTAACCAGAACCCGAACCCTAACCCGAACCCGAACTCTAACCCTAAACCTAACCCTAACCCGTACCTTAACCCGAACCCTAACTCAAACCCTAACCCTAACCCGAAACCTAACCCGAACCCGAACCCAAACCCCAACCCTAAACCGAACCCGAACCCTAACACTAACCCGAACCGTAACACTAACTCGAACCCTACCCAAACCCGAACCCTAACCCGAACCCGAACTCTAACCCTAACCCTAACCCTAACCATAACCGTACCCTAACCCGAACCCTAACTCAAACCCTAACCCTAACCCGAACCCTAACCGGAACCCGAACCCAAACCCTAACCCTAAACCGAACCCGAACACTAACACTAACCTGAACCGTAACCCTAAACCGAACCCTAACCCAAACCCGAACCCTAAACCGAACCCGAACCCTAACCCTAACCCGAACACGAATCCTAACCCTTACCCTAACCCGAACCCTAACCCTAACCCTAACCCTAACCCGAAACCGAACCCGAACCCTAACCCGAACCCTAACCCTAAACCTAACCCGTACCCTAACCCGAACCCTAACCCTAACCCAAACCCTAACCCTAACCCTAACCCTAACCCGAACCCTAACCTTAACCCTAACCCTAACCCTAACCCGATCCCTAAACCTAACCCTAACCTGAACCCAAACCCCTAACCCTCACCTGAACCCGAAACCTAACCCGAACCCGAACCCAAACCGAACCCGAACCCTAACCCTAACCCGAACCTGAACCCGAACCCTAACCCTAACCCTAAACCGAACCCTAATGCTAAACCTAACCCTAAACCTACCCCGAACCCTAACCCTAACCTAACTCTAACCCTAACCCTAACCCTAACCCTAACCCGAACCCTAACCCTAAACCGAACCCTAACCCGAAACCTAACCCTAACCCTAACCCTAACCCTTACCTGAACCCTAACCCTAAACCAAACCCTAACCCTAACCCTAACCCTAAGCCTAACCCGAACCCTAACCCTAAACCTAACCCTAACCCAAACCCTAACCTGAACCCTAACCCCTAACCCTAACCCGAACTCGAACCCTAACCCGAACCCGAAACCTTACCCGAACCCGAACCATAACCCTAACCCGAACCCGAACCCGAAACCTAACCATAACCCTAACCCGAATCCTAACCCTAACCCTAACCCTAACCCGAACCCTAACCCTAACCCTAACTCTAACCCTAACCCTACCCTAATCCGAAACCTAACCCTAACCCGAACCCGAACCCTAACCCGAACCCTAACCCTAATCCTAACCCTAACCCGAACCCTAACCCTAACCCCAACCCTAACCCTAACCCTAACCCTAAGCCTAACACGAACCCTAACCTTAACCCTAACCCTAACCCTATCCCGAACCCTAACCTTAACCCTAACCCGAACCCTAACCCTAAACCGAACCCTAACCCTAACCCTAACCCTAAACCTAACCCCTAACCCTAACCCTAAACCTAACCGTATCCCTAACCCTAAAACATAACCCTAACCCTAAGCCTAACCCTACCCTAACCCGAACCCTAAACCTAACCCTAACCGTAACCCTAACCCGAACCCTAACCCTAACCCGAACCCTAAACCTACCCTAACCCTAACCCCTAACCCTAACCCTAACCCTAACCCTAAAACCTAACCCTAACCCAAACCCTAAACCTAACACGAACCCTAACCCTAACACGTACCCTAACCCTAACCCTAACCCGAACCCTAACCCGAACCCTAACCCTAACCCTAACCCGAACCCGAACCCTAACCCTAATCCTAACCCGAACCCGAACCCTAACCCGAATCACTACCCTAACCCTAACCCGAAACCTAACCCCTAACCCGAAACCGAACCCGAGCCCTAACCCGAACCCGAACCCTAACCCTAACCCGAACCCGAACCCTAACCCTAACCCTAACCAGAACCCTAACCATAACCCTAACCCGAACCCTAACCCTAAACCTAACCCGAACCCTAACCCTAACCCTAACCCAAACCTTAACTCGAACCCTAACCCTAACCCTAACCCTAACCCTAACCAGAACCCTAACCCTAACCCTAACCGAAACCCTAACCTTAACCCTAACCCGAACCCGAACCCTAACCCCTTAACCGAATCCTAACCCTAACCCGAACCCTAACCCGAACCCTAACCCTAACCCTAACCCGAAACCCTAACCCTAACCATAACACTAACCCTAACCCGAACCCTAAACCGAACCCCAACCCTAACCCTAACCCGAACCCGAACCCTAACCCTAACCCTAACCCAAAGCCTAACCCTAACCCGAACCTTAACCCTAACCCTAACCCTAACCCGAACCCTAACCCTAACCCTAACCTGACCCCTAACCCGAACCCTAACACGAACCCTAACCCTAACCCTAACCCTAACTCTAACCCGAACCCTAACCCTAACCCTTACCCGAACCCTAACCCTAACCCGAACCCTAACCCTAACCCTAAACCTAACCCTAACCCGAACCGTAACCCTAACCCTAAACCTAAACCTAACCCTAACCCGAACGCTAACCCTAACCCTAACCCTAACCCTCACCCTAACCCCTAACCCTAACCCTAAACCTAACCGTAACCCTAACCCTAAAACCTAACCCTAACCCTAACCCTAATGCTAACCCTAACCCGAACCCTAACCCTAACCCGAACCCTAACCCTAACTCGAACCCTAACCCTAACCCTAACCCTAACCCGAACCATAACCCTAACCCTAACCCTAACCCGAACCCTAAACCTAACCCTAACCCGAACCCTAAACCTAACCCTAACCCGAACCCTAACCCGAACCCTAACCCTAAACCTAAACCGAAACCTAACCCTAACCCTAACCCTAACCCGAACCCTAACCCGAACCCTAACACTAACACTAACTCTAACCCTAACCCGAACCCTATCCCTAACCCTAACCGGAACCCTAACCCTAACCCTAACACGAACGGGAACCCTAACCACTTACCCGAATCCTAACCCTAACCCGAACCCTAAACCTAACCCTAACCCCGAACCTGAACCCTAAACCTAAACCTAACCCTAACCCGAACCCTAACCCGAACCCTAACACAAACCCCAACCCTAAACCTAACCCGAACCCGAACCATAAACCTAACCCTAACCCTAACCCGAACCCTAACCCTAACCCGAACCCTACCCTAACCCTAACCCTAACCCGAACCCTAAACCTAACACTAACCCGACCCCTAACCCGAACCCTACACGAACCCTAACCCTAACCCTAACCCTAACCCTAACCCGAACCCTAACCCTAACCCTAACCCGAACCCTAACCCTAACCCTAAACCGAACCCTAACCCTAACCCGAACCCGAACCCTAACCCTAACCCGAAACCTAACCCGAACCCAACCCTAACCCGAACCCTAACCCTAACCCGAACCCTGACCCTAACCCTAACACGACACCTAAACCTAACCCGAACGCTAACCCTAAACCTAACCCGAACCCTAACCCAAACCCTAACCCTAACACTAACCCGAACCCTAACCCTAACACGTACCCTAACCCTAACCCTAAACCGAACCCTAACCCGAACCCTAACCCTAACCCTAACCCTAAACCTAACCCGAACCCTAAACCTAACCCTAGCCCGAAAACGAACCCTAACCCGAACCATAACCCTAACCCTAACCCGAAACCTAACCCCTAACCCTAACCCGAACCCGAGCCCTAACCCGAACCCGAACCCTAACCCTAAACCGAACCCGAACCCTAACCCGAACCCTATCCCGAACCCTAACCCTAACCCTAACCCGAACCCTAACCCGAATCCTAACCCTAAACCTAACCCGAACCCTAACCCTAACCCTAACCCAAACCTTAACTCGAACCATAACCCTAACCCTAACCCTAACCCTAACCCTAACTTGAACCCTAACCCTATCCCTAACCGAAACCCTAACCCTAACCCTAACCCGAACCTGAACCCTAACCCCTTAACGGAATCCTAACCCTAATACGAACCCTAACCCGAACCCTAAACCTAACCCTAACCCTGAACCCTAACCCTAACCCTAACCCTAAACCGAACCCTTACCCGAACCCCAACCCTAATCCTAACCCTAACCCGAACCCTAACCCTAACCATAACCTTAACCCGAACCCTAACCCTATCCCTAATCCGACCCCTAACCCGAACCCTAACATGAACCCTAACCCTAACCCTAACACTAACTCTAACCCGAACCCTAACCCTAACCCTTACCCGAACCCTAACCCTAACCCTAACCCGACCCCTAACCCGAACACTAACACGAATCCTAACCCTAAGCCTAACCCTAACTCTAACCCGAACCCTAACCCTAACCCTTACCCGAACCCTAACCCTAACCCGAACCCTAACCCTAACCCTAAACCTAACCCTAAACCTAACCCTAACCCTAACCCTAACCCTAACCCTAAACCTAAACCTAACCCTAACCCGAACCCTAACCCTAACCCGAAACCTAACCCTAACCCTAACACTAACCCTAACCCTAACCCCTAACCCTAAACCTAACCCTAACCGTAACCCTAACCCTAAAACCTAACCCTAACCCTAACCCTAACGCTAACCCTAACCCGAACCCTAACCATAACCCTAACCCTAACCCTAACCCGAACCCTAACCCTAACCCTAACCTTAACCCCTAACCCTAACCCGAACCCTAAGCCTAACTCGAAACCTAACCCTAACCCTAACCCGAACCCTAAACCTAACCCTAACCCTAACGCTAACCCGAACCCTAACCCTAAACCTAACCCTAACCCTAAACCTAAGCCTAACCGTAACCCGAACCCTAACCCAAACCCAAACCCTAACCCTAACCCTAACCCGAACCCTAACCTGAACCCTAAACCGAACCCGAACCCTAACCCGAACCCTAAACCTAACCCTAACCCGAACCCTAACCCTAACCCTAACCCGAACCCTAACCCTAACCCTACCCCTAACCCGAACCCTAACCTGAACCCTAACCCGAACCCTAACCCGAACCCTAACCCGAACCCTAAACCTAACCCTAACCCGAACCCAAACCCGAATCCTAACCCTAACCCTAACCCTAACCCGAACCCTAACCCTAACCCTAACCCTAACCCTAAACCTAACCCTAACCCCTAACCCTAACCAAAACCCTAACCCTAACCCGAACCCTAAACCTAATCCTAATCCTAACCCTAACCCTAACCTTAACCGGAACTTGAACCCTAACCCTAACCCTATCCCTAACCCTAATTCGAACCCTAACGCTAACCCTAACCCGAACGCTAGCCCTAACCCTAACCCGAACCCGAACCCTAACCCTAACCCTAACCCGACCCCTAACCCGAACCCTAACACGAACCCTAACTCTAACTCTAACTCTAACCCTAATTCGAACCCTAAACCTAACCCTAACCCGAACGCTAGCCCTAAACCTAAACCGAACCCGAACCCTAACCCGAACCCCAACCCTAACCCTACCCCGTAACCGAAACCTAACACTAACCCTAACCCTAACCCTAACCCGAACCCGAACCCTAACCCTAACCCTAACCCTAACCCTAAACCTAACCCAAACCCTAACCCTAACCCTAACCCTAACCCTAACCCTAACCCGAACCCGAAACCTAACCCTAACCATAACCCTAACCCTAACCCTAACCCGAACCCTAACCCGAACCCTAACCCGAACCCTATCCCGAACCCGAACCCTAACCCTAACCCTAACCCGAACCCTAACCCGAACCCTAACCCTAACACTAACCCTAACCCGAACCCTAACGCTAACTCTTAACCCTAACCCGAACCCTAACCTGAACCCGAACCCTAACCCTAACCCTAACCCTAACACGAACACTAACCCGAAACCTAACCCGAACCCGAACCCTATCCCTAACACTAACCCTAACCCGTACCCTAACCCAAACCCTAACTCAAACCCTAATCCTAAACCGAACCCTAACCTGAACCCGAACATAAACCCTAACCGTAAACCGAACCCGAACACTAACACTAACTCCAACCGTAACCCTAACCCTAACCCTAACCCTAACCCTAACCCTTAACCCTATCCAAAACCCAAACCCTAACCCGAACCCTAACCCTAAACTTAATCCTAACCCTAACCCTAACCCTAACCCTATCCCGAACCTTAACCCTAACCCTAACCCTAACCCTAACCATAATTCGAACCCTAAACCTAACCCTAACCCGAACGCTAGCCCTAACCCTAACCCTAACCCGAACCCTAACCCGAACCCTAACCCGAACCCGAACCCTAACCCGAACCCTAAACCTAACCCTAACCCGAACCCTAACCCTAACCCTAACCCGAACCCTAACCCTAACCCTACCCCTAACCCGAACCCTAACCCGAACCCTAACCCGAACCCTAACCCGAACCCTAACCCGAACCCTAACACGAACCCTAAACCTAACCCTAAACCGAACCCAAACCCGAATCCTAACCCTAACCCTAACCCTAACCCGAACACTAACCCTAACCCTAACCCTAACCCTAAACCTAACCCTAACCCCTAACCCTAACCAAAACCCTAACCCTAACCCGAACCCTAACCCTAAACCTAATCCTAACCCTAACCCTAACGTTAACCGGAACCTTAACCCTAACCCTAACCATAACCCTAACCCTAATTCGAACCCTAACGCTAAACCTAACCCGAACGCTAGCCCTAACCCGAACCCTAACCCTAACCCTGACCCGAACCCTAACCCTAACCCGAACCCTAACCCTAACCTTAAACCTAACCCTAACCCTAACCCGAACCCTAACCCTAACCCTAAACCTAACCCTAACCCGAACCCTAACCCTAACCCTAACCCGAAACCCTAACCCTAACCATAACACTAACCCTAACCCGAACCCTAAACCGAACCCCAACCCTAACCCTAACCCGAACCCGAACCCTAACCCTAACCCTAACCCAAAGCCTAACCCTAACCCGAACCTTAACCCTAACCCTAACCCTAACCCGAACCCTAACCCTAACCCTAACCTGACCCCTAACCCGAACCCTAACACGAACCCTAACCCTAACCCTAACCCTAACTCTAACCCGAACCCTAACCCTAACCCTTACCCGAACCCTAACCCTAACCCGAACCCTAACCCTAACCCTAAACCTAACCCTAACCCGAACCGTAACCCTAACCCTAAACCTAAACCTAACCCTAACCCGAACGCTAACCCTAACCCTAACCCTAACCCTCACCCTAACCCCTAACCCTAACCCTAAACCTAACCGTAACCCTAACCCTAAAACCTAACCCTAACCCTAACCCTAATGCTAACCCTAACCCGAACCCTAACCCTAACCCGAACCCTAACCCTAACTCGAACCCTAACCCTAACCCTAACCCTAACCCGAACCATAACCCTAACCCTAACCCTAACCCGAACCCTAAACCTAACCCTAACCCGAACCCTAAACCTAACCCTAACCCGAACCCTAACCCGAACCCTAACCCTAAACCTAAACCGA
>JAVLSZ010000001.1:2357500-2360000 GCA_032313775.1 Urocyon cinereoargenteus | reverse complement strand
ACCCGAAACCTAACCATAAACCGAAACCGAACACTAACCCTAACCCGAACCCTAACCCTAACCCTTACCCAAACCCGAACCCTAACCAGAACCCGAACCCTAACCCGAACCCGAACTCTAACCCTAAACCTAACCCTAACCCGTACCTTAACCCGAACCCTAACTCAAACCCTAACCCGAACCCTAACCCGAACCCGAACCCAAACCCCAACCCTAAACCGAAACCGAACCCTAACACTAACCCGAACCGTAACACTAACTCGAACCCTACCCAAACCCGAACCCTAACCCGAACCCGAACTCTAACCCTAACCCTAACCCTAACCATAACCGTACCCTAACCCGAACCCTAACTCAAACCCTAACCCTAACCCGAACCCTAACCGGAACCCGAACCCAAACCCTAACCCTAAACCGAACCCGAACACTAACACTAACCTGAACCGTAACCCTAAACCGAACCCTAACCCAAACCCGAACCCTAACCCGAACCCGAACCCTAACCCTAACCCGAACACGAATCCTAACCCTTACCCTAACCCGAACCCTAACCCTAACCCTAACCCTAACCCGAAACCGAACCCGAACCCTAACCCGATCCCTAACCCTAACCCTAACCCGTACCCTAACCCGAACCCTAACCCTAACCCAAACCCTAACCCTAACCCTAACCCTAACCCTAACCCGAACCCTAAACCTAACCCTAACCCTAACCTGATCCCTAAACCTAACCCTAACCTGAACCCAAACCCCTAACCATAACCTGAACCCGAAACCTAACCCGAACCCGAACCCAAACCGAACCCGAACCCTAACCCTAACCCGAACCTGAACCCGAACCCTAACCCTAACACTAAACCGAACCCTAACCCTAAACCTAACCCTAAACCTAACCCGAACCCTAACCCGAACCCTAACCCGAACCCTAACCCTAACCCTAACTCGGAAACCTAACCCTAACCATAACCCTAACCCTAACCCGAACCCTAAACCGAACCCCAACCCTAACCCTAACCCGAACCCGAACCCTAACCCTAACCCTAACCCTAACCCTAACCCTAACCCGAACCTTAACCCTAACCCTAACCCTAACCCGAAACCTAACCCTAACCCTAACCTGACCCCTATCCCGAACCCTAACACGAACCCTAACACTAACCCTAACCATAACTCTAACCCGAACCCTAACCCTAACCCTTACCCGAACCCTAACCCTAACCCGAACCCTAACCCTAACCCTAAACCTAACCCTAACCCGAACAGTAACCCTAACCCTAAACCTAACCCTAACCCTAACCCGAACCCTAACCCTAACCCTAACCCTAACCCTAACCCTAACCCCTAACCCTAACCCTAACCCTAACCGTAACCCTAACCCTAAAACCTAACCCTAACCCTAACCCTAATGCTAACCCTAACCCGAACCCTAACCCTAACCCTAACCCTAACCCTAACCCGAAACCTAACCCTAACTCGAACCCTAACCCTAACCCTAACCCTAACCCTAACCCGAACCATAACCCTAACCCTAACCCGAACCCGAACCCTAACCCTAACCCTAACCCGAACCCTAACCCTAACCCTAACCCGAACCCTAACCCGAACCCTAACCCTAAACCTAAACTGAAACCTAACCCTAACCCTAACCCTAACCCGAACCCTAACCCGAACCCTAACACTAACACTAACCCTAACCCTAACCCGAACCCTAACCCTAACCCTAACCGGAACCCTAACCCTAACCCTAACACGAACCCGAACCCTAACCCCTTACCCGAATCCTAACCCTAACCCGAACCCTAACCCGAACCCTAAACCTAACCCTAACCCCGAACCTGAACCCTAAACCTAACCCTAACCCGAACCCTTACCCGAACCCTAACCCGAACCCCAACCCTAAACCTAACCCGAACCCGAACCCTAAACCTAACCCTAACCCTAACCCGAACCCTAACCCTAACCCGAACCCTACCCTAACCCTAACCCTAACCCGAACCCTAAACCTAACACTAACCCGACCCCTAACCCGAACCCTACACGAACCCTAACCCTAACCTTAACCCTAAACCTAACCCGAATCCTAACCCTAACCCTAACCCGAACCCGAGCCCTAACCCGAACCATAACCCTAACCCTAACCCGAAACCTAACCCCTAACCCTAACCCGAATCCTAACCCCTAACCCTAACCCAAACCCGAGCCCTAACTCGAACCCGAACCCTAACCCGAACCCTATCCCGAACCCTAACCCTAACCCTAACCCGAACCCTAACCCGAACCCTAACCCTAAACCTAACCCGAACCCTAACCCTAACCCTAACCCAAACGTTAACTCGAACCATAACCCTAACCCTAACCCTAACACTAACCCTAACCTGAACCCTAACCCTAACCCTAACCGAAACACTAACCCTAACCCTAACCCGAACCCGAACACTAACCCCTTAACCGAATCCTAACCCTAATCCGAACCCTAACCCGAACCCTAAACCTAACCCTA
>JAVLSZ010000001.1:2335000-2337500 GCA_032313775.1 Urocyon cinereoargenteus | reverse complement strand
TCTAACCTTAAACCGAACCCGAACCCTAACCCGCTCCCGAACCCTAACCCTAACCCTAAACCGAACCCTAACCCTAACCCGAACCCTAACACGAACCCGAACCCTAACCCTAACCCTAACCCGAACCCTAACCCTAACCCGAACCCTAACCCTAACACGAACCCGAACCCGAACCCTAACCCTAACCCGAACCCTAACTCTAAAGCTAATCCTAACCCGAACCCTAACCCAAACCCGAACCCTAACACGAACCCGAACCCGAACCCTAACCCTAACCCGAACCCGAACCCTAACCCTAACCCTAACCCGAAACCTAAACACTAACCCGAACCCTAAACCTAACCCTAACCCTAAACCGAACCCTAACCCTAACCCGACCACTCTCCCGAACCCTAACACGAAACCTAACCCTAACCCTAACCCTAACTCTAACCCGAACCCTAACCCTAACCCTAACCCGAAACCTAACCCTAACCCGAACCCTAAGCCTAACCCTAAACCTAACCCTAACCCTAACCCTAACCCTAACCCTAACCCGAACTCGAACACTAACCCATACCCTAACCCTAACCCTAATCCGAACCCTAAACCTAACCCTAACCCGAACCCGAACCCTAACCCTAACCCTAATCCGAACCCTAACCCTAACCCTAACCCTAACCCGTACACGAACCATAACCCTAACCCGAACGCTAAACCTAACCCTAACCCGAACCCGAACCCTAACCCTAACCCTAAGCCTAACCCTAACCCGAACCCTAACCCTAACCCTAAACCTAACCCTAACCCGAACCCTAACCCTAACCCTAAACCTAACCCGAACCCTAACCTGAACCCTAGCCCGAACCCTAACCCGATCCCTAACCCGAACCCTAACACTAACCCTAACCCTAACCCGAACCCTAACCCTAACCCTAACCCTAACCCTAACCCTAAACCGAACCCTAAACCTAACCCTAACCCTAACCCGAACCCTAACCCTAACCCTAAACCTAACCCTAACCCTAACCCTAACCCTAACCCGAACTCGAAACCTAACCCGAACCCTAACCCTAACCCTAATCAGAACCCTAACCCTAACCCTAAACCTAACCCTAACCCTAACCCTAACCCTAACCCGAACTCGAAACCTAACCCGAACCCTAACCCTAACCCTAATCCGAACCCTAACCCTAACCCTAACCCGAACCCTAACCCTAACCCTAACCCTAATCCGAACCCTAACACTAACCCTAACCCTAACCCGTACACGAACCCTAACCCTAACCCGAACCCGAACCCTAAACCTAACCCTAACCCTAACCCGAACCCTATCCCGAAACCTAACCCTAACCCTCACCGTAACCCGAACACTAACGCTAACCCTTAAACCTACCCCGAACCCTAACCCAAACCCGAACCCTAACCCTAACCCTAACCCTAACCCGAACCCTAACCTGAACCCTAACCCGAACCCTAACCCTAACCCTAACCCTAACCCGAACCTTAACCCAAACTCTAACCCGAACCCTAACCCTAACCCCTAACGCTAACCCTAACCCAAAACCTAACCCTAACCTTAAACCGAACCCTAACCGTAACCCTAACCCTAACCCGAACCCTAACCCGAACCCGAACCCTAACCCGAACCCGAACCCTACCCTAACACTAACCCTAACCCGTACCCTAACCCGAACCATAACTCAAACCCAAACCCTAAACCGAAACCTAACCCGAACCCGAACATAAACTCTAACCCTAAACTGAACACGAACACTAACACTAACCCGAACCGTAACCCTAAACCTAACCCTAACCCTAACCCGAACCCTAAACCGAACCCTAACCCTAACCCGAACCCGAAAACTAACCCTAACCCGAAACCCTAACCCTAACCCTAACCGAAACCCTAACCATAACCTTAACCCGAACCCTAACACTAACCCCTTAACCGAACCCTAACCCGAACCCTAACCCTAACCCTAACCCCGAACCCTAACCCTAAGCCTAACCCTAACCCTAACCCGAACCCTAAACCGAACCCCAACCCTAACCCTAAACCGAACCCGAACCCTAACCCTAACCCTAACCCGAACCCTAACCCTAACTCGAATCTTAACCTTAACCCTAACCCTAACCCGAACCCTAACCCTAACCCTAACCCGACCCCTAACCCGAACCCTAACACGAACCCTAACCCTAACCCTAACCCTAACTCTAACCCGAACCCTAACCCTAACCCTTACCCGAACATTAACCCTAACCCGAACACTAACCCTAACCCTAAACCTAACCCTAACCCTAACCCGAACCCTAACCCTAACCCTAACCCTAAACCTAACCCTAACCCTAACCCGAACCCTAACCCGAACCCGAACCCTAACCCTAACCCTAACCCTAACCCCTAACCCTAACCATAACCCTAACCGTAACCCTAACCCTAAAACCTAACCCTAACCCTAACCCTAACGCTAACCCTAACCCGAACCCTAACCCTAACCCGAACCCTAACCCGAACTCT
>JAVLSZ010000001.1:2325000-2327500 GCA_032313775.1 Urocyon cinereoargenteus | reverse complement strand
CCTAACCCGAACCCTAACCCGAACCCTAACCCGAACCCTAACCCGAACCCTAACCCGAACCCGAACCCTAACCCTAACCCTAACCCTAACCCGAACCCTAACCCTAACCCGAAACCTAACCCTAACCCTAATCCGAACCCTAACCCTCACCCTAACCCTAACCCTAAACCGTACCCGAAACCTAACCCTAACCCGAACACTAACCCTTACCCTAACTCTAACCCTAACCCTAATCCGAAACCTAACCCTCACCCTAACCCTAACCCTAACCCGTACCCGAAACCTAACCCTAACCCGAACACTAACCCTTACCCTAACCCTAACCCGAACCCGAACCCTAACCCTAAACCTAACCCGAACCCTAACCCGAACCCGAACCCTAACCCTAACCCTAACCCTAACCCGAACCCTAACCCTAACCCGAAATCTAACCCTAACCCTAACCCTAATCCGAACCCTAACCCTCATCCTAACCCTAACCCTAACCCGGACCCGAAACCTAACCCTAACCCGAACACTAACCCTGACCCTAATCATAACCCTAACCCAAACCCGAACCCTAACCCGAACCCTAACGCTAACCCTAACCCGTACCCGAAAACTAACCCTAACCCGAACACTAACCCTTACCCTAACCCTAACCCGAACCCTAACACTAAACCTAACCCGAACCCGAACCCGAACCCGAACCCTAACCCTAACCCTAACCCGAACCCTAATCCGAACCCTAACTCTCACCCTAACCCTAACCCTAACCCGTACCCGAAACCTAACCCTAACCCGAACACTAAACCTTACCCTAACCCTAACCCGAACCCTAACCCTAAACCTAACCCGAACCCTAACCCGAACCCGAACCCTAACCCTAACCCTAACCCTAACCCGATCCCTAAACCGAACCCTAACCCTAACCCTAAACTGACCCTAACCCGAACCCTAACCCTAACCCTAACCCGACCCCTAAACCGAACCCTAAAACGAACCCTAACCCTAACCCTAACTATAACACTAACCCTAACCCTAACCCTAACCCGAACCCTAACCCTAACCCGAACGCTAACCCTAACACTAAACCTAACCCTAACCCTAACCCTAACCCGAACCCTAACCCTAACCCTAAACCTAACCCTAACCCTAACCCTAACCCTAAACCGAACTCGAAACCTAACCCGAACCCTAACCCTAACCCTAATCCGAACCCTAACCCTAACCCTAACCCGAACCCTAACCCTAACCCTAACCCTAATCCGAACCCTAACACTAACCCTAACCCTAACCCGTACACGAACCCTAACCCTAACCCGAACCCGAACCCTAAACCTAACCCTAACCCTAACCCGAACCCTAACCCGAAACCTAACCCTAACCCTCACCGTAACCCGAACACTAACGCTAACCCTTAAACCTACCCCGAACCCTAACCCAAACCCGAACCCTAACCCTAACCCTAACCCGAACCCTAACCTGAACCCTAACCCGAACCCTAACCCTAACCCTAACCCTAACCCGAACCTTAACCCAAACTCTAACCCGAACCCTAACCCTAACCCCTAACGCTAACCCTAACCCAAAACCTAACCCTAACCTTAAACCGAACCCTAACCGTAACCCTAACCCTAACCCGAACCCTAACCCGAACCCGAACCCTAACCCGAACCCGAACCCTACCCTAACACTAACCCTAACCCGTACCCTAACCCGAACCCTAACTCAAACCCAAACCCTAAACCGAACCCTAACCCGAACCCGAACATAAACTCTAACCCTAAACTGAACACGAACACTAACACTAACCCGAACCGTAACCCTAAACCTAACCCTAACCCTAACCCGAACCCTAAACCGAACCCTAACCCTAACCCGAACCCGAAAACTAACCCTAACCCGAAACCCTAACCCTAACCCTAACCGAAACCCTAACCATAACCTTAACCCGAACCCTAACACTAACCCCTTAACCGAATCCTAACCCTAACCCGAACCCTAACCCGAACCCTAACCCTAACCCTAACCCCGAACCCTAACCCTAAGCCTAACCCTAACCCTAACCCGAACCCTAAACCGAACCCCAACCCTAACCCTAAACCGAACCCGAACCCTAACCCTAACCCTAACCCGAACCCTAACCCTAACTCGAATCTTAACCTTAACCTTAACCCTAACCCGAACCCTAACCCTAACCCGACCCCTAACCCGAACCCTAACACGAACCCTAACCCTAACCCTAACCCTAACTCTAACCCGAACCCTAACCCTAACCCTTACCCGAACCCTAACCCTAACCCGAACACTAACCCTAACCCTAAACCTAACCCTAACCCTAACCCGAACCCTAACCCTAACCCTAAACCTAACCCTAACCCTAACCCGAACCCTAACCCGAACCCGAACCCTAACCCTAACCCTAACCCTAACCCCTAACCCTAACCCTAACCCTAACCGTAACCCTAACCCTAAAACCTAACCCTAACCCTAACCCTAACGCTAACCCTAACCCGAA
>JAVLSZ010000001.1:2292500-2317500 GCA_032313775.1 Urocyon cinereoargenteus | reverse complement strand
ACCCGAACTCGAACCCTAACCCGATCCCTAACCCTAAACCTAATCCTAACCCTAACCCTAACCCTAATCCGAACCCTAACCCTAACCCTAACCCTAATCCGAACCCTAACCCTCACCCTAACCCTAACCCTAACCCGTACCCGAAACCTAACCCTAACCCGAACACTAACCCTAAACCTAACCCTAACCCGAACCCTAACCCTAATCCTAACCCGAAACCTAACCCGAACCCGAAACCTAACCCTAACCCTAACCCTAACCCGAACCCTAACCCGAACCCTAACCCTAACCCTAACCCTAACCCGAACCATAACGCTAACCCTTAACCCTAACCCGAACCCTAACCCGAACCCGAACCCTAACCCTAACCCTAACCCTAACACGAACACTAACCCGAACCCTAACCCGAACCCGAACCCGAACCCTATCCCTAACCCTAACCCTAACCCGTACCCTAACCCAAACCCTAACTCAAACCCTAACCCAAAACCGAACCCTAACCCGAACCCGAACATAAACCCTAACCATAAACCGAACCCGAACACTAACACTAACTCGAACCGTAACCCTAAACCTAACCCTAAACCTAACCCCAACCCTAACCCGAACCCTAACCCTAACCCGAACCCTAACCCTAACGCTAAACCTAACCCGAAACCTAACCCAAACCCGAACCCTAACCCGAACCCGAACCCTAACCCTAACGCTAACCCGAACCCGAACCCTAACCCTAACCCTAACCCAAACCCTAACCCGAAACCTAACACGAAACTTAACCCTAACCCTAACCCTAAATCTAACCCTAAACCTAACCCTAACCCTAACACGAACCCTAACCCTAACCCGAACGCTAACCCTAACACTAAACCTAACCGTAACACTAACCCTAACCCGAACCCTAACCCTAACCCGAACCCTAACCCTAACCCTAACCCGAACCCTAAACCTAACCCTAACCCGAACCCTAACCCTAACCCGAACTCTAACCCGAAACCGAACCCGAACCCTAACCCTAAACCGAACCCTAAACCTAACGCTAAACCTAACCCGAACCCTAACCCAAACCCGAATCCTAACCCGAACCCGTACCCTAACCCTAACCCTAACCCGAACCCGAACCCTAACCCTAACCCTAACCCGACCCCTAACCCGAACCCTAACACGAAACTTAACCCTAACCCTAACCCTAACTCTACCCCTAAACCTAACCCTAACCCTAACCCGAACCCGAACTCGAACACTAACCCGAAACGTAACCCTAACCCTAACCCTAATCCGAAACCTAACCCTAACCCTAACCCGAACCCTAACCCTAACCCTAACCCTAATCCGAACCCTAAACCTAACCTTAACCCTAACCCTAACCCTAACACGTAAACGAACACTAACCCTAACCCGAACACTAACCCTAAACCAAACCCTAAACCGAACCCTAACTCTAACCCTAACCCGAACCCTATCCCGAACCCGAACCCTAACCCTAACCCGAACCCTAACCCGAACCCTAACCCGAACCCTAACCCTAACCCTAACCCGAAGCCTAACCCGAACTCTAACCCGAACCCTAACCCTAACCCCTAACGCTAACCCTAACACGAAACCTATCCCTAACCCGAAACCGAACCCTAACCGTAAACCGAACCCTAAACCTAACCCTAACCCTAACCCGAAACCTAACCCGAACCCGAACCCTAACCCGAACCCTAACCCTAACCCTAACCCTAACCCGTACCCTAACCCGAACCCTAACTCAAACCCAAACCCTAAACCGAACCCTAACCCGAACCCGAACATAAACTCTAACCTTAAACCGAACCCGAACACTAACACTAACACGAACCGTAACCCTAAACCTAACCCTAACCCTAACCCGAAACCGAAACCGAACCCGAACCCTAACCCGAACACGAACCCTAACCCTAACCCTAAACCGAACCCTAAACCTAACACGAACCCTAACCCTTACCCTAACCCGAACCCTAACCCTAACCCTAACCCTAATCCGAACCCTAACCCTCACCCTAACCCTAACCCTAACCCGTAACCGAAACCTAACCCTAAACCGAACACTAACCCTAACCCTAACCCGAACCCGAACCCTAACCCTAATCCTAACCCGAACCCTAACCCGAACACGAACCCTAACCCTAACCCTAACCCTAACCCGAACCCTAACCCGAACCCTAACCCTAAACCTAACCCTAACCCGAACCCTAACGCTAACCCTTAATCCTAACCCGAACCCTAACCCGAACCTGAACCCTAACCCTAACCCTAACCCTAACACGAACACTAACCCGAACCCTAACCCGAACCCGAACCCTATCCCTAACCCTAACCCTAACCCGTACCCTAACCCAAACCCTAACTCAAACCCTAACCCTAAACCGAACCCTAACCCGAACCCGAACATAAACCCTAACCCTAAACCGAACGCGAACATTAACACTAACTCGAACGGTAACCCTAAACCTAACCCTAAACCTAACCCCAACCCTAACCCGAACCCTAACCCTAACCCGAAAGCGAACCCTAACCCTAAAACCTAACCCGAACCCTAACCCTTACCCGAACCCGAACCCTAACCCGAACCCGAACCCAAACCCGAACCCTAACCCTAACCCGTACCCTAACCCGAACCCTAAATCAAACCCAAACCCTAAACCGGACCGTAACCCGAACCCGAACATAAACTCTAACCTTAAACCGAACCCGAACACTAACACTAACACGAACCGTAACCCTAAACCTAACCCTAACCCTAACCCGAAACCTAAACCGAACCCGAACCCTAACCCGAACCTGAACCCTAACCCTAACCCTAAACCGAACCCTAACCCTAACCCGAACCCTAACCCTTACCCTAACCCAAACCCTAACCCTAACCCTAACCCGAACCCTAACCCTAACCCGAACCCTAAACCTAACCCGAGCCCGAACCCGAACCCTAACCCTAACCCGAACCCTAACTCTAAAGCTAATCCTAACCCGAACCCTAACCCAAACCCGAACCCTAAGACGAACCCGAACCCTAACCCTACCCGAACCCGAAACCTAACCCTAACCCTAACCCGAACCCTAAAACCTAACCCGAACCCTAAACCTAAACCTAACCCTAACCCGAACCCTAACCCTAACCCTAACCCGACCTCTCTCCCGAACCCTAACAAGAACCCTAACCCTAACCCTAACCCTAACTCTAACCCGAAACCTAACCCTAAACCCTAAACGTAACCCTAACCCTAACCCGAACCCTAACCCTAACCCTAACCCTAACCCTAACCCGAACCCTATCCCTAACCCTAAACCTAACCCGAACCCTAACCCGAACCCGAACCCGAACCCTAACCCGAACCCTAACCCGAACCCTAACCGTAACCCTAACCCTAAACCGAACCCTAACCGTAACCCTAACCCTAACCCTAACCCGAACCCTAACCCTAACCCGAACCTGAACCCTAACCCGAACCCTAAACCTAACCCTAACCCAAACCCAAACCCGAAACCTAACCCAAACCCTAACCCTAACCCGAAACCTAACCCTAACCCTAACCCTAACACTAACCCTAACCCCTAACCCGAACCAAAACCCAAACCCTAACCCGAACCCTAACCCTAAACCTAATCCTAACCCTAACCCTAAACCTAACCCTATCCCGAACCTTAACCCTAAACCTAACCCTAACCCTAATTCGAACCCTAACCCTAACCCTAACCCGAACCTTAACCCTAACCCTAACCCTAACCCTAAACCTAACCCGAACCCTAACCCTAAACCTAACCCTAACCCTAACCCGAACCCGAAACCTAAACCTAACCCCTATCACGAACCCTAACCCTAACACGAACCCTAACCCTAACCCGAAAGCTAACCCTAACCCTAACCCTAACCCTAACCCGAACTCGAACCCTAACCCGAACCCTAACCCTAAACCTAATCCGAACCCTAACCCTAACCCTAATCCGAACCCTAACCCTAACCCTAACCCTAATCCGAACCCTAACCCTCACCCTAACCCTAACCCGTACCCGAAACCTAACCCTAACCCGAACACTAACCCTAAACCTAACCCTAACCCGAACCCTAACCCTAATCCTAACCCGAAACCTAACCCGAACCCGAACCCTAACCCTAACCCTAACCCTAACCCGAACCCTAACCCGAACCCTAACCCTAACCCTAACCCTAACCCGAACCATAACGCTAACCCTTAACCCTAACCCGAACCCTAACCCAAACCCGAACCCTAACCCTAACCCTAACCCTAACACGAACACTAACCCGAACCCTAACCCGAACCCGAACCCGAACCCTATCCCTAACCCTAACCCTAACCCGTACCCTAACCCAAACCCTAACTCAAACCCTAACCCTAAACCGAACCCTAACCCGAACCCGAACATAAACCCTAACCCTAAACCGAACGCGAACACTAACACTAACTCGAACGGTAACCCTAAAGCTAACCCTAAACCTAACCCCAACCCTAACCCGAACCCTAACCCTAACCCGAAAGCGAACCCTAACCCTAACCCTACCCCGAACCCTAACCCTTACCCGAACCCTAACCTTAACCCGAACCCGAACCCAAACCCTAACCCTAACCCGAACCCTAACCCTAACCCGAACCCTAACCCTAACGCGAAACCGAACCCGAACCCTAACCCTAACCCGAACCCTAACCCTAACGCTAAACCTAACCCGAACCCTAACCCAAACACGAACCCTAACCCAAACCCGAACCCTAACCCTAACCCTAAACCGAACCCTAACCCTAACCCTAACCAGAACCCTAACCCTAACCCTAAACCGACCCCTAACCTGAACCCTAACACGAACCCTAACCCTAACCCTAACCCTAACTCTAAACCTAAACCTAACCCTAACCCTAACCCGAACCCTAACCCTAACCCGAACGCTAACCCTAACACTAAACCTAACCCTAACCCTAACCCTAACCCGAACCCTAAAACTAAGCCGAAACCTAAACCTAACCCTAACCCTAACCCTAACCCTATCCCGAACTCGAACACTAACCCGAACCCTAACCCTAACCCTAACCCTAATCCGAACCCTAAACCTAACCCTAACCCGAACCCTAACCCTAACCCTAACCCTAATCCGAACCATAACCCTAACCCTAACCCTAACACTAACCGGTACACGAACCCTAACCCTAACCCGACATTGAGCCTAACCCTAACCCTAACCCGAACCCTAACTCTAACCCTAACCCGAACCCTAACCCGATCCCGAACCCTAACCCTAACCCTAACACTCACCCGAACCTTAACCCGCAACCTAACCCTAACCCTAACGCTAACCCGAACCCTAATGCTAACCCTTAACCCTAACCCGAACCCTAACCCGAACCCGAACCCTAACCCTAACCCTAACCCTAACACGAACCCTAACCCGAACCCTAACCCGAACCCTAACCCTAACCCTAACCCTAACCCGAACCCTAACCCGAACTCTAACCCGAACCCTAACCCTAACCACTAACGCTAACCCTAACCCGAAACCTAACCCTAACCCGAAACCGAACCCTAACCCTAAACCGAACCCTAAACCTAACCCTAACCCTAACCCGAACCCTAACACGAACCCGAACCCTAACCCGAACCCGAACCCTAACCCTAACCCTAACCCTAACCCGTACCCTAACCCGAACACTAACTCAAACCCAAACCCTAAACCGGACCGTAACCCGAACCCGAACATAAACTCTAACCTTAAACCGAACCCGAACACTAACACTAACACGAACCGTAACCCTAAACCTAACCCTAACCCTAACCCGAAACCTAAACCGAACCCGAACCCTAACCCGAACCCGAACCCTAACCCTAACCCTAAACCGAACCCTAACCCTAACCCGAACCCTAACCCTTACCCTAACCCGAACCCTAACCCTAACCCTAACCCGAACCCTAACCCTAACCCGAACCCTAACCCTAACCCGAGCCCGAACCCGAACCCTAACCCTAACCCGAACCCTAACCCTAAAGCTAATCCTAACCCGAACCCAAACCCAAACCCGAACCCTAAGACGAACCCGAACCCTAACCCTAACCCGAACCCGAAACCTAACCCTAACCCTAACCCGAACCCTAAACCCTAACCCGAACCCTAAACCTAAACCTAACCCTAACCCGAACCCTAACCCTAACCCTAACCCGACCACTCTCCCGAACCCTAACACGAACCCTAACCCTAACCCTAACCCTAACCCTAACCCGAACCCTATCCCTAACCCTAAACCTAACCCGAACCCTAACCCGAACCCTAACCCGAACCCTAACCCGAACCCTAACCCGAACCCTAACCGTAACCCTAACCCTAACCCGATCCCTAACCGTAACCCAACCCTAACCCTAACCCGAACCCTAACCCTAACCCGAACCTGAACCCTAACCCGAACCCTAAACCTAACCCTAACGCAAACCCAAACCCGAAACCTAACCCAAACCCTAACCCTAACCCGAAACCTAACCCTAACCCTAACCCTAACCCTAACCCTAACCCCTAACCCGAACCAAAACCCAAACCCTAACCCGAACCCTAACCCTAAACCTAATCCTAACCCTAACCCTAACCCTAACCCTATCCCGAACCTTAACCCTAACCCTAACTCGAACCCTAATTCGAACCCTAAACCTAACCCTAACCCGAACGCTAGCCCTAACCCTAACCCGAACCCGAACCCTAACCCGAACCCCAACCCTAACCCTACAACGTAACCGAACCCTAACACTAACCCTAACCCTACCCCTAACCCTAACCCGAACCCTAACCCTAACCCTAATCCTAACCCTAAACCTAACCCGAACCCTAACCCTAACCCTAACCCTAACCCTAACCCGAACCCGAACCCTAAACCTAACCCCTATCACGAACCCTAACCCTAACCCGAAAGCTAACCCTAACCCTAACCCTAACCCTAACCCGAACTCGAACCCTAACCCGAACCCTAACCCTAAACCTAATCCGAACCCTAACCCTAACCCTAATCCGAACCCTAACCCTAACCCTAACCCTAATCCGAACCCTAACCCTCACCCTAACACTAACCCTAACCCGTACCCGAAACCTAACCCTAACCCGAACACTAACCCTAACCCTAACACTAACCCGAACCCTAACCCTAACCCTAACCCTAACCCGAAAACTAACCCGAACCCTAACCCTAACCCTAACCCTAACCCGAACCCTAACGCTAACCCTTAACCCTAACCCGAACCCTAAACCCAACCCGAACACTAACCCTAACACTAACCCTAAAACGAACACTAACCCGAACCCTAACCTGAACCCGAACCCTATCCCTAACCCTAACCCTAACCCGTACCCTAACCCAAACCCTAACTCAAACCCAAACCCTAAACCGAACCCTAACCCGCACCCGAACATAAACCCTAACCCTAAACCGAACCCGAACACTAACACTAACTCGAACCGTAACCCTAAACCTAACACTAAACCTAACCCCAAACCTAACCCGAAGCCTAACCCTAACCCGAAACCGAACCCTAACCCTAACCCTAACCCGAACCCTAACCCTAACACGAACCTGAACCCTAACCTTAACCCGAACCCTAACCCGAACCCTAAACCTAACCCTTTCCCGAACCCTAACCCGAACCCGAACCCTAAACCTAACCCCTATCACGAACACTAACCCTAACCCGAACCCTAACCCTAACCCGAAAGCTAACCCTAACCCTAACCCTAACCCTAACCCTAACCCGAACTCGAACCCTAACCCCAACCCTAACCCTAAACCTAATCCGAACCCTAACCCTAACCCTAATCCGAACCCTAAACCTAACCCTAACCCTAACCCTAATCCGAACCCTAACCCGAACACTAACCCTAACCCTAACCCTAACCCGAACCCTAACGCTAACCCTTAACCCTAACCCGAACCCTAACCCTAACCCTAACACTAACACGAACACTAACCCGAACCCTAACCCTAACCCTAACCCTAACCCGAACCCTAACACTAACCCTAACCCGACCCCTAACCCGAACCCTAACATGAACACTAACCCTAACCCTAACTCTCACTCTAACCCTAAACCTAACCCTAACCCTAACCCGAACCCTAACCCTAACCCGAACGCTAACCCTAACACTAAACCTAACCCTAACCCTAACCCTAACCCGAACCCTAAACCTAACCCGAAACCTAACCCCAACACTAACCCTAACCCTAACCCGAACTCGAACACTAACCCGAACCTTAACCCTAACCCTAACCCTAATCCGAACCCTAAACCTAACCCTAACCCGAACCCTAACCCTAACCCTAACCCTAATCCGAACCCTAACCCTAACCCTAACCCTAACACTAACCCGTACACGAACCCTAACCCTAACCCGAACACTAAGCCTAAACCTAACCCTAACCCGAACCCTAACTCTAACCCTAACCCGAACCCTAACCCGAACCCGAACCCTAACCCTAACCCTAACACTCACCCGAACCCTAACCCGAAACCTAACCCTAACCCTAACCCTAACCCGAACCCTAACGCTAACACTTAACCCTAACCCGAACCCTAACCCGAACCCGAACCCTAACCCTAACCCTAACCCTAACCCTAACCCGAACCCGAACCCTAACCCGAACAATAACCCGAACCCTAACCCTAACCCTAACGCTAACCCGAACCCTAACCCGAACTCTAACCCGAACCCTAACCGTAACCACTAAAGCTAACCCTAACCCGAAACCTAACCCAAACCCGAAACCGAACCCTAACCCTAAACCGAACCCAAACCTAACCCTAACCCTAACCCGAACCCTAAACCGAAACCGAACCCTAACCCGAACCCGAACCCTAACCCTAACCCGTACCCTAACCCGAACCCTAACTCAAACCCAAACCCTAAACCGGACCCTAACCCGAACCCGAACATAAACTCTAACCTTAAACCGAACCCGAACACTAACACTAACACGAACCGTAACCCTAAACCTAACCCTAACCCTAACCCGAAACCTAAACCGAACCCGAAACCTAACCCGAACCCGAACCCTAACCCTAACCCTAAACCGAACCCTAACCCTAACCCGAACCCTAACCCTAACCCGAGCCCGAACCCGAACCCTAACCCTAACCCGAACCCTAACCCTAACGCTAATCCTAACCCGAACCCTAACCCAAAACCGAACCCTAACACGAACCCGAACCCTAACCCTAACCCGAACCCAAACCCTAACCCTAACCCTAACCCGAACCCTAAACCCTAACCCGAACCCTAAACCTAAACCTAACCCTAACCCGAAACCTAACCCTAACCCTAACCCGACCACTCTCCCGAACCCTAACACGAACCCTAACCCTAACCCTAACCCTAACTCTAACCCGAAACCTAACCCTAACCCTAAACCTAACCCTAACCCTAACCCGAACCCTAACCCTAACCCTAACCCTAACCCGGACCCTAACCCTAACCCTAAACATAACCCGAACCCTAACCCGAACCCTAAACCGAACCCTAACCCGAACCCTAACCCGAACCCTAACCGTAACCCTAACCCTAACCCGAACCCTAACCGTAAACCTAACCCTAACCCTAACCCGAACCCTAACCCTAACCCTAACCCGAACCCTAACCCTAACCCTAACCCAAACCCAAAACCGAAACCTAAACCAAACCCTAACCCTAACCCGAACCCTAACCCTAACCCTAACCCTAACCCTAACCCTAACCCCTAACCCTAACCAAAACCCAAACCCTAACCCGAAACCTAACCCTAAACCTAATCCTAACCCTAACCCTAACGCTAACCCTATCCCGAACCTTAAACCTAACCCTAACCCTAACCCTAATTCGAACCCTAAACCTAACCCTAACCCGAACGCTAGCCCTAACCCTAACCCGAACCTGAACCCTAACCCGAACCCCAACCCTAACCCTACCCCGTAACCGAACCCTAACACTAACCCTAACCCTACCCCTAACCCTAACCCGAACCCTAACCCTAACCCTAACCCTAACCCTAACCCTAACCCTAACCCGAACCCTAACCCGAACCCTAACCCTAACCCTAACCCTAACCCGAACCCTAACGCTAACCCTTAACCCTAACCCGAACCCTAACCCGAACCCGAACACTAACCCTAACCCTAACCCTAACACGAACACTAACCCGAACCCTAACCTGAACCCGAACCCTATCCCTAACCCTAACCCTAACCCGTACCCTAACCCAAACCCTAACTCAAACCCTAACACTAAACCGAACCCTAACCCACACCCGAACATAAATCCTAACCCTAAACCGAACCCGAACACTAACACTAACTCGAACCGTAACCCTAAACCTAACCCTAAACCTAACCTCAAACCTAACCCGAACCCTAACCCTAACCCGAAACCGAACCCTAACCCTAACCCTAACCCGAACCCTAACCCTAACCCGAACCCAAACCCTAACCCTAACCCGAACCCTAACCCGAACCCTAAACCTAACCCTTACCCGAACCCTAACCCGAACCCGAACCCTAAACCTAACCCCTATCAAGAACCCTAACCCTAACCCGAACCCTAAACCTAACCCGAAAGCTAACCCTAACCCTAACCCTAACCCTAACACGAACACGAACCCTAACCCCAACCCTAACCCTAAACCTAATCCGAACCCTAACCCTAACCCTAATCCGAACCCTAACCCTAACCCTAACCCTAACCCTAATCCGAACCCTAACCCGAACCCTAACCCTAACCCTAACCCGTACCCGAATCCTAAACTTATCCCTAACCCTAACCCGAACCCTAACCCGAAACCTAACCCTAACCCTAACCCTAACCCGAACCCTAACGCTAACCCTTAACCCTAACCCGAACCCTAAGCCGAACCCGAAACCTAACCCTAACCCTAACCCTAACACGAACATTAACCCGAACCCTAACCCGAACCCGAATCCTATCCCTAACCCTAACCCTAACCCGTACCCTAACCCAAACCCTAACTCAAACCCTAACCCTAAACCGAACCCTAACCCGATCCCGAACATAAAACCTAACACTAAACCGAACCCGAACACTAACATTAACTCGAACTGTAACCCTAAACCTAACCCTAAACCTAACCCCAACCCTAAACCGAAAACGAACCCTAACCCTAACCCTAACCCGAAACCTAACCCTAATCCGAACCCTAACCCTAACCCTAACCCTAACCCTAACCCTAACCCGAACCCTAACCCTAACCCGAACCCGAAACCGAACCCTAACCCTAACCCGAACCCTAACCCTAACGCTAAACCTAACCCGAACCCTAACCCAAACCCAAACCCTAACCCGAACCCGAACCCTAACCCTAACCCTAACCCGAACCCTAACCCTAACCCTAACCCTAACCCTAACCCGAACCCTAACCCTAACCCTAACCCGACCCCTAACCCGAACCCGAACCCTAACCCTAACCCTAACCCTAACCCTAACCCTAACCCGAACCCTAACCCTAACCGGAACGCTAACCCTAACACTAAACCTAACCCTAACCCTAACCCTAACCCGAACCCTAAACCTAACCCGAAACCTAACCCTAACCCTAACCCAAACCCTAACCCTAACCCTAACCCTAATCCGAACCCTAACCCTAACCCTAACCCTAACCCGTACACGAAACCTAAACCTAACCCGAACACTAACCCTAACCCTAACTCTAACCCGAACCCTAACCCTAACACCTAACGCTAACCCTAACCCGAAATCTAACCCTAACACGAAACCGAACCCTAACCCTAAACCGAACCCTAAACATAACCCTAACCCTAACCCGAACCCTAACCCGAACCCGAACCCTAACCCGAACCCGAACCCTAACCCTAACCCTAACCCTAAGCCGTACCCTAACCCGAACCCTAACTCAAACCCAAACCCTAAACCGAACCCTAACCCGAACCCGAACCTAAACTCTAACCCTAAACCGAACACGAACACTAACACTAACACGAACCGTAACCCTAACCCTAACCCTAACCCGAACCCCAACCCTAACCCTAACCTGAACCCTAACCCCTAACCCTAACCTGAACCCGAACCCTAACCGGAACCGGAACCCTAACACTAACCCAAAACCCAACCCTAAACCTAACCCGAACCCGAAAACGAACCCTAACCCTAACCCTAACCCGAACCCTAACCATAACCCTAACCCTAACCCGAACCCTAATCCTAACCCTAACCCTAACCCTAACCCGACCCCTAACCCGAACCCTAACACGAACCCTAACCCTAACCCTAACCCTAACTCTAACCCGAACCCTAAACCTAACCCTTACCCGAACCCTAACCCTAACCCGAAACCTAACCCTAACCCTAAACCTAAACCTAACCCTAACCCGAACCCTAACCCTAACCCTAAACCTAACCCTAACCCGAAACCGAACCCTAAACCTAACCCGAACCCTAACCCTCACCCTAACCCTAACCCCTAACCCTATCCCTAACCCTAACCGTAACCCTCACCCTAAAACCTAACCCTAACCCTAACCCTAACGCTAACCCGAACCCGAACCCTAACCCTAACCCTAACCCTAACCCTAAACCGAACCCTAACCCTAACCCTAACACTAACCCCTAACCCTAACCCGAACCCTAACCCTAACTCGAACCCTAACCCTAACCCTAACCCGAACCCTGTCCCTAACCCTAACCCGAACCCTAACCCGAACTCTAAACCTAACCCTAACCCTAACCCGAATCCTAACACGAAACCTAACCCGAACCCGAACCCTAACCCGAACCCTAAACCTAACCCTAACCGAACCCTAACCCTAACCCTAACCCGAACCCTAACCCTAACTCTAACCCTAACCCGAACCCTAACCCGAACCCTAACCCGAACCCTAACCCTAACCCTAACCCGAAACCAAACCCGAACCCTAAACCTAACCCTAAACCGAACCCTAACCCTAACCCTAACCCTAAACCCTAACCCTAACCAAAACCCTAACCCTAACCCGAAACCTAACCCTAACCCTAACCCGAACCCTAACCCTAACCCTAACCCAAACCCTAACCCGAACCCTATCCCTAAATCTAATCCTAACCCTAACCCTAACCCTAACTCTAACCCGAAACTTAACCATAACCCTAACCCTAACCCTAAACCGAACCCTAACCCTAACCCTAACCCGAACGCTAGCCCTAACCTTAACCCGAACCCGAACCCTTACCCGAAACCCAACCCTAACCCTACCCCGAACCCGAACCCTAACACTAACCCTAACCTTAACACTAACCTGAACCCTAACCCTAACCCTAACCCTAACCCTAAACCTAACCCGAACCCTAACCCTAACACTAACCCTAACCCTAACCCGAACCCGAACTCTAACCCTAACCCCTATCACGAGCCCTAACCCTAACCCGAACCCTAACCCTAACCCGAAAGCTAACCCTAACCCTAACCCTAACCCTAACCCGAATTCGAACCCTAACCCGAACCCTAACCCTAAACCTAATCCGAACCCTAACCCTAACCCTAACACGAACCCTAACCCTAACCCTAACCCTAACCCTAATCCGAACCCTAACCCTCACCTTAACCCTAACCCTAACCCGTACCCGAAACCTAACCCAAACCCGAACACTAACCCTAACCCTAACCCTAACCCGAAACCTAACCCTAACCCTAACCCGAACCCTAACCCTACCCTAACCGTAACCCGAACCCTAACCCGACCCCTAACCCTAACCCTAAACCGAACCTTAACGCTAACAGTTAACCCTAACCCGAAACCTAACTCGAACCCGAACCCTAACCCTAACCCTAACCCGAACACTAACCCGAAACCTAACCCTAACCCGAACCCTAACCCGAACCCGAACCCTAACCCTAACCCGAACCCGAAACCTAACCCTAACCCTAATCCGAACCCTAACCCTAACCCGAAACCTAACCCTTACCCTAACCCTAACCCGAACCCTAACTCTAACCCTAACCCGACCCCTAACCCGAACCCTAACACGAACCCTCACCCTAACCCTAACCCTAACCCGTACACGAACCTAACCCTAACCCGAAGACTAACCCTAACCCTAACCCTAACCCGAACTCTAAATCTAACCCTAACCCGAACACTAACCCGAAACCGAACCCTAACCCTAATCCTAACCCTAACCCGAACCCTAACCCGAAACCTAACCCTAACCCTCACCCTAACCCGAAACCTAACGCTAACCCTTAACCCTACCCCGAACCCTAACCCAAACCCGAACCCTAACCCTAACCCTAACCCTAACCCTAATCCGAACCCTACCCGAACCCTAACCCGACCCCTAACCCTAACCCTAACCCTAACCCGAACCCTAACCCAAACTCTAACCCGAACCCTAACCCTAAACCCTAACGCTAACCCTAACCCGAAACCTAACCCTAACCCGAAACCGAACCCTAACCCTAAACCGAACCCTAACCCTAACCCTAACCCTAACCCGAACCCTAACCCGAACCCGAACCCGAACCCTAACCCTAACCCTAACCCTAACCCGTACCATAACCCGAACCCTAACTCAAACCCAAACCCTAAACCGAACCCTAACCCGAACCCGAACATAAACTCTAACCCTAAACTGATCCCGAACACTAACACTAACCCGAACCGTAACCCTAAACCTAACCCTAACCCTAACCCGAACCCTAAACGAACCCTAACCCTAACCCGAACCCGAACCCTAACCCTAACCCAAACCCTAACCCGAACCCTAACCCTAACCCGAACCCTAACTCTAACCCTAACCCGAACCCTAAACCTAACCCGAACCCTAAACCTAACCCGAGCCCGAACCCGAACCCAAAACCTAACCCGAAACCTAAGCCTAACGCTAATCCTAAACCGAACCCTAATCCAAATCCGAACCCTAACACGAACCCGAACCCGAACCCTAACCCTAACCCGAACCCTAACCCTAAACCAAACCCTAACCCTAAACCTAACCCTAACCCGAACCCTAACCCTAACCCTAACCCGACCTCTAACCCGAACCCTAACACGAACCCTAACCCGAACACTAACCCTAACCCGAAACCTAAGCCTAACCCTAAACCTAACCCTAACCCTAACCGAACCCTAACCCTAACCCTAAATATAACCCTAACCCTAACCCGAACCCTAACCCTAACCCGAACCCTAACCCTAACCCTAACTCTAACCCTAACCCTAACCCTAACCCCTAACACTAAGCCTAACCCTAACAGTAAGCCTAACCCTAAAACCTAAACCTAACCCTAACCCTAACGCTAACCCTAACCCGAAACCTAACCCTAACCCTAAACCTAACCATAACACTAACCCTAACCCCTAACCCTAACCCTAACCGTAAGCCTAACCCTAACATAACCATAACCCTAACACGAACCCTAAACCTAACCCGAGCCCGAACCCTAACCCTAACCCCTAACCCTAACCCTAACACGAACCCTAACCCTAACCCTAAACCTAACCCGAACCCTAACCCTAACACTAACCAGAAACCTAACCCGAACCCTAACCCTAACCCTAACCCTAACCCGAACCCGAACCCTAACCCTAACCCTAACCCTAACCCCTAACCCAAACCCGAATCCTAAACCTAACCCGAAACCTAACCCTAACCCTAACCCGAACCCTAACCCTAACCCTAACCCAAACCCTAACCCGAACCCTAACCCTTAACCTAATCCTAACCCTAACCCTAACCCTAACCCTAACCCAAAACCGAACCCGAAACCTAACCCTAACCTTAACCCTAACCCTAACCCTAAACCGAACCCTACCCTAACCCTACCCGAACCCGAACCCTAACCCTAACCCTAACCCTAACCCTAACCCGAACCCTAACCCGAACCCTAACCCAAACACTAACCCGAACCCTTACCCTAACCCTAACCAGAACCCTAACCCGAACCCTAACCCTAACCCTAACTCTAACCCTAACCCGAACCCTAACCCTAACCCTAACCCTAAACCTAACCCTAACCCCTAACCCTAACCAAAACCCAAACCCTAACCCGAACCCTAACCCTAAACCTAATCCTAACCGTAACCCTAACCCTAACCCTAACCCTAACCCGAACCTTAGCCCTAACCCTAACCCTAACCCTAACACTAATTCGAACCCTAAACCTAACCCTAACCCGAACGCTAGCCCTAACCCTAACCCGAACCCGAACCCCAACCCGAACCCCAACCCTAACCCTACCCCGAACCCGAACCCTAACACTAATCCTCACCCTAACCCTAACCCTAACCCTAACCCTAACCCGTACCCTAACACAAACCCTAACTCAAACCCTTACCCTAAACCGAACCCTAACCCGAACCCGAACATAAACCCTAACCCTAAACCGAACCCGAACACTAACACTAACTCGAACCGTAACCCTAAACCTAACCCTAACCCTAACCCCAACCCTAACCCGAAACATAACCCTTACCCGAAACCGAACCCTAACCCTAACCCTAACCCGAACCCTAACCCTAACACGAACCCTAACCCGAACCCGAACCCTAACCCTAAACCTAACCCGACCCCTAACCCGAACCCTAACCCGAACCCTAACCCTAACCCTAACCCTAACTCTAACCCTAACCCTAAACCTAACCCTAACCCGAACCCTAACCCTAACCCAAACGCTAACCCTAACCTGAAACCTAACCCTAACCCTAATCCGAACCCTAACCCTAACCCTAACCCTAACCCTAACCTAACCCTAAACCTAACCCGTACACGAACCCTAACCCTAACCCGAACCCTAACCCGAACCCGAACCCTAACCCTTAACCCTAACACTAAACCTAACCCGAACCCTAAACCGAACCCTAACCCTAAACCGAACCCTAACCCTAAAACTAACCCTAACCCGAACCCTAACCCTAACCCTAACCCGACCTCTAACCCGAACCCTAACACGAACCCTAACCCGAACACTAACCCTAACCCGAAACCTAAGCCTAACCCTAAACCTAACCCTAACCCTAACCGAACCCTAACCCTAACCCTAAATATAACCCTAACCCTAACCCGAACCCTAACCCTAACCCGAACTCTAACCCTAACCCTAACTCTAACCCTAACCCTAACCCTAACCCCTAACACTAAGCCTAACCCTAACAGTAAGCCTAACCCTAAAACCTAAACCTAACCCTAACCCTAACGCTAACCCTAACACGAAACCTAACCCTAACCCTAAACCTAACCCTAACACTAACCCTAACCCCTAACCCTAACCCTAACCGTAAGCCTAACCCTAAACATAACCCTAACCCTAACACGAACCCTAAACCTAACCCGAGCCCGAACCCTAACCCTAACCCCTAACCCTAACCCTAACACGAACCCTAACCCTAACCATAAACCTAACCCGAACCCCAACCCTAACACTAACCAGAACCCTAACCCGAACCCTAACCCTAACCCTAACCCTAACCCTAACCCTAACACGAACCCTAACCCTAACCCTAACCCTAACCCTAACCCCTAACCCAAACCCGAATCCTAAACCTAACCCGAAACCTAACCCTAACCCTAACCCGAAACCTAACCCTAACCCGAACCCGAACCCGAACCCTAACCCTAACCCTAACCCTAACCCTAACCCGAACCCTAACCCTAACCCGAACCCGAAACCGAACCCTAACCCTAACCCGAACCCTAACCCTAACGCTAAACCTAACCCGAACCCTAACCCAAACCCAAACCCTAACCCGAACCCGAACCCTAACCCTAACCCTAACCCGAACCCTAACCCTAACCCTAACCCTAACCCTAACCCGAACCCTAACCCTAACCCTAACCCGACCCCTAACCCGAACCCGAACCCGAACCCTAACCCTAACCCTAACCCTAACCCTAACCCTAACCCGAACCCTAACCCTAACCGGAACGCTAACCCTAACACTAAACCTAACCCTAACCCTAACCCTAACCCGAACCCTAAACCTAACCCGAAACCTAACCCTAACCCTAACCCAAACCCTAACCCTAACCCTAACCCTAATCCGAACCCTAACCCTAACCCTAACCCTAACCCGTACACGAACCCTAAACCTAACCCGAACACTAACCCTAACCCTAACTCTAACCCGAACCCTAACCCTAACACCTAACGCTAACCCTAACCCGAAATCTAACCCTAACACGAAACCGAACCCTAACCCTAAACCGAACCCTAACCATAACCCTAACCCTAACCCGAACCCTAACCCGAACCCGAACCCTAACCCGAACCCGAACCCTAACCCTAACCCTAACCCTAAGCCGTACCCTAACCTGAACCCTAACTCAAACCCAAACCCTAAACCGAACCCTAACCCGAACCCGAACCTAAACTCTAACCCTAAACCGAACCCGAACACTAACACTAACACGAACCCTAACCCTAACCCTAACCCTAACCCGAACCCCAACCCTAACCCTAACCTGAACCCTAACCCCTAACCCTAACCTGAACCCGAACCCTAACCGGAACCGGAACCCTAACACTAACCCAAAACCCAACCCTAAACCTAACCCGAACCCGAACACGAACCCTAACCCTAACCCTAACCCGAACCCTAACCATAACCCTAACCCTAACCCGAACCCTAATCCTAACCCTAACCCTAACCCTAACCCGACCCCTAACCCGAACCCTAACACGAACCCTAACCCTAACCCTAACCCTAACTCTAACCCGAACCCTAAACCTAACCCTTACCCGAACCCTAACCCTAACCCGAACCCTAACCCTAACCCTAAACCTAAACCTAACCCTAACCCGAACCCTAACCCTAACCCTAAACCTAACCCTAACCCGAAACCGAACCCTAACCCTAACCCGAACCCTAACCCTCACCCTAATCCTAACCCCTAACCCTAACCCTAACCCTAACCGTAACACTCACCCTAAAACCTAACCCTAACCCTAACCCTAACGCTAACCCGAACCCGAACCCTAACCCTAACCCTAACCCTAACCCTAAACCGAACCCTAACCCTAACCCTAACACTAACCCCTAACCCTAACCCGAACCCTAACCCTAACTCGAACCCTAACCCTAACCCTAACCCGAACCCTGTCCCTAACCCTAACCCGAACCCTAACCCGAACTCTAACCCTAACCCTAACCCTAACCCGAATCCTAACACGAACCCTAACCCGAACCCGAACCCTAACCCGAACCCTAAACCTAACCCTAACCGAACCCTAACCCTAACCCTAACCCGAACCCTAACCCTAACTCTAACCCTAACCCGAACACTAACCCGAACCCTAACCCGAACCCTAACCCTAACCCTAACCCGAAACCAAACCCGAACCCTAAACCTAACCCTAAACCGAACCCTAACCCTAACCCTAACCCTAACCCCTAACCCTAACCAAAACCCTAACCCTAACCCGAAACCTAACCCTAACCCTAACCCGAACCCTAACCCTAACCCTAACCCAAACCCTAACCCGAACCCTATCCCTAAATCTAATCCTAACCCTAACCCTAACCCTAACTCTAACCCGAAACTTAACCCTAACCCTAACCCTAACCCTAAACCGAACCCTAACCCTAACCCTAACCCGAACGCTAGCCCTAACCTTACCCGAACCCGAACCCTTACCCGAAACCCAACCCTAACCCTACCCCGAACCCGAACCCTAACACTAACCCTAACCTTAACACTAACCTGAACACTAACCCTAACCCTAACCCTAACCCTAAACCTAACCCGAACCCTAACCCTAACCCTAACCCTAACCCTAACCCGAACCCGAACCCTAACCCTAACCCCTATCACGAGCCCTAACCCTAACCCGAACCCTAACCCTAAGCCGAAAGCTAACCCTAACCCTAACCCTAACCCTAACCCTAACCCGAATTCGAACCCTAACCCGAACCCTAACCCTAAACCTAATCCGAACCCTAACCCTAACCCTAACACGAACCCTAACCCTAACCCTAACCCTAACCCTAATCCGAACCCTAACCCTCACCTTAACCCTAACCCTAACCCGTACCCGAAACCTAACCCTAACCCGAACACTAACCCTAACCCTAACCCTAACCCGAAACCTAACCCTAACCCTAACCCGAAACCTAACCCTACCCTAACCGTAACCCGAACCCTAACCCGACCCCTAACCCTAACCCTAAACCGAACCTTAACGCTAACACTTAACCCTAACCCGAAACCTAACCCGAACCCGAACCCTAACCCTAACCCTAACCCTAACCCGAACACTAACCCGAAACCTAACCCTAACCCGAAACCTAACCCGAACCCGAACCCTAACCCTAACCCGAACCCGAAACCTAACCCTAACCCTAACCCGAACCCTAACCCTAACCCGAAACCTAACCCTAACCCTAACCCTAACCCGAACCCTAACTCTAACCCTAACCCGACCCCTAACCCGAACCCTAACACGAACCCTCACCCTAACCCTAACCCTAACCCGTACACGAACCTAACCCTAACCCGAAGACTAACCCTAACCCTAACCCTAACCCGAACTCTAAATCTAACCCTAACCCGAACACTAACCCGAACCCGAACCCTAACCCTAATCCTAACCGTAACCCGAACCCTAACCCGAAACCTAACCCTAACCCTCACCCTAACCCGAACCCTAACGCTAACCCTTAACCCTACCCCGAACCCTAACCCAAACCCGAACCCTAACCCTAACCCTAACCCTAACCCTAATCCGAACCCTACCCGAACCCTAACCCGACCCCTAAACCTAACCCTAACCCTAACCCGAACCCTAACCCAAACTCTAACCCGAACCCTAACCCTAAACCCTAACGCTAACCCTAACCCGAAACCTAACCCTAACACGAAACCGAACCCTAACCCTAAACCGAACCCTAACCCTAACCCTAACCCTAACCCGAACCCTAACCCGAACCCGAACCCGAACCCTAACCCTAACCCTAACCCTAACCCGTACCATAACCCGAACCCTAACTCAAACCCAAACCCTAAACCGAACCCTAACCCGAACCCGAACATAAACTCTAACCCTAAACTGATCCCGAACACTAACACTAACCCGAACCGTAACCCTAAACCTAACCCTAACCCTAACCCGAACCCTAAAACGAACCCTAACCCTAACCCGAACCCGAACCCTAACCCTAACCCTAACCCTAACCCGAACCCTAACCCTAACCCGAACCCTAACTCTAACCCTAACCCGAACCCTAAACCTAACCCGAACCCTAACCCTAACCCAAGCCCGAACCCGAACCCTAAACCTAACCCGAAACCTAAGCCTAACGCTAATCCTAAACCGAACCCTAATCCAAATCCGAACCCTAACACGAACCCGAACCCGAACCCTAACCCTAACCCGAAACCGAACCCTAACCCTAACCCTAACCCGAACCCTAACCCTAAACCGAACCCTAACCCTAAACCTAACCCTAACCCGAACCCTAACCCTAACCCTAACCCGACCTCTAACCCGAACCCTAACACGAACCCTAACCCGAACACTAACCCTAACCCGAAACCTAAGCCTAACCCTAACCCTAACCCTAACCCTAACCGAACCCTAACCCTAACCCTAAATATAACCCTAACCCTAACCCGAACCCTAACCCTAACCCGAACCCTAACCCTAACCCTAACTCTAACCCTAACCCTAACCCTAACCCCTAACACTAAGCCTAACCCTAACAGTAAGCCTAACCCTAAAACCTAAACCTAACCCTAACCCTAACGCTAACCCTAACCCGAAACCTAACCCTAACCCTAAACCTAACCCTAACACTAACCCTAACCCCTAACCCTAACCCTAACCGTAAGCCTAACCCTAAACATAACCATAACCCTAACACGAACCCTAAACCTAACCCGAGCCCGAACCCTAACCCTAACCCCTAACCCTAACCCTAACACGAACCCTAACCCTAACCCTAAACCTAACCCGAACCCTAACCCTAACACTAACCAGAACCCTAACCCGAACCCTAACCCTAACCCTAACCCTAACCCTAACCCTAACCCTAACCCTAACCCGAACCCTAACCCTAACCCTAACCCTAACCCTAACCCCTAACCCAAACCCGAATCCTAAACCTAACCCGAAACCTAACCCTAACCCTAACCCGAACCCTAACCCTAACCCTAACCCAAACCCTACCCGAACCCTAACCCTTAACCTAATCCTAACCCTAACCCTAACCCTAACCCTAACCCAAAACCGAACCCGAAACCTAACCCTAACCTTAACCCTAACCCTAACCCTAAACCAAACCCTACCCTAACCCTACCCGAACCCGAACCCTAACCCTAACCCTAACCCTAACCCTAACCCGAACCCTAACCCGAACCCTAACCCAAACACTAACCCGAACCCTTACCCTAACCCTAACCAGAACCCTAACCCGAACCCTAACCCTAACCCTAACTCTAACCCTAACCCGAACCCTAACCCTAACCCTAACCCTAAACCTAACCCTAACCCCTAACCCTAACCAAAACCCAAACCCTAACCCGAACCCTAACCCTAAACCTAATCCTAACCCTAACCCTAACCCTAACCCTAACCCTAACCCGAACCTTAGCCCTAACCCTAACCATAACCCTAACACTAATTCGAATCCTAAAACTAACCCTAACCCGAACGCTAGCCCTAACCCTAACCCGAACCCGAACCCCAACCCGAACCCCAACCCTAACCCTACCCCGAACCCGAACCCTAACACTAATCCTAACCCTAACCCTAACCCTAACCCTAACCCTAACCCTAACCCGTACCCTAACCCAAACCCTAACTCAAACCCTTACCCTAAACCGAACCCTAACCCGAACCCGAACATAAACCCTAACCCTAAACCGAACCCGAACACTAACACTAACTCGAACCGTAACCCTAAACCTAACCCTAACCCTAACCCCAACCCTAACCCGAAACCTAACCCTTACCCGAAACCGAACCCTAACCCTAACCCTAACCCGAACCCTAACCCTAACACGAACCCTAACCCGAACCCGAACCCTAACCCTAAACCTAACCCGACCCCTAACCCGAACCCTAACACGAACCCTAACCCTAACCCTAACCCTAACTCTAACCCTAACCCTAAACCTAACCCTAACCCGAACCCTAACCCTAACCCGAACGCTAACCCTAACCCGAAACCTAACCCTAACCCTAATCCGAACCCTAACCCTAACCCTAACCCTAACCCTAAACTAACCCTAAACCTAAAACGTACACGAACCCTAACCCTAACCCGAACCCTAACCCGAACCCGAACCCTAACCCTTAACCCTAACACTAAACCTAACCCGAACCCTAAACCGAACCCTAACCCTAAACCGAACCCTAACCCTAAACCTAACCCTAACCCGAACCCTAACCCTAACCCTAACCCGACCTCTAACCCGAACCCTAACACGAACCCTAACCCGAACACTAACCCTAACCCGAAACCTAAGCCTAACCCTAAACCTAACCCTAACCCTAACCGAACCCTAACCCTAACCCTAAATATAACCCTAACCCTAACCCGAACCCTAACCCTAACCCGAACCCTAACCCTAACCCTAACTCTAACCCTAAACCTAACCCTAACCCCTAACACTAAGCCTAACCCTAACAGTAAGCCTAACCCTAAAACCTAAACCTAACCCTAACCCTAACGCTAACCCTAACCCGAAACCTAACCCTAACCCTAAACCTAACCCTAACACTAACCCTAACCCCTAACCCTAACCCTAACCGTAAGCCTAACCCTAAACATAACCCTAACCCTAACACGAACCCTAAACCTAACCCGAGCCCGAACCCTAACCCTAACCCCTAACCCTAACCCTAACACGAACCCGAACCCTAACCCTAAGCCTAACCCTAACCCTAACCCTAACCCGAACCCTAACCCTAACCCTAACCCTAACCCTAACCCCTAACCCAAACCCGAATCCTAAACCTAACCCGAAACCTAACCCTAACCCTAACCCGAACCCTAACCCTAACCCTAACCCAAACCCTAACCCGAACCCTAACCCTTAACCTAATCCTAACCCTAACCCTAACCCTAACCCTAACCCAAAACCGAACCCGAAACCTAACCCTAACCTTAACCCTAACCCTAACCCTAAACCGAACCCTACCCTAACCCTACCCGAACCCGAACCCTAAACCTAACCCTAACCCTAACCCTAACCCGAACCCTAACCCGAACCCTAACCCGAACCCTAACCCAAACACTAACCCGAACCCTTACCCTAACCCTAACCAGAACCCTAACCCGAACCCTAACCCTAACCCTAACCCTAACCCTAACCCGAACCCTAACCCTAACCCTAACCCTAACCCTAACCCTAACCCTAACCCCTAACCCTAACCAAAACCCAAACCCTAACCCGAACCCTAACCCTAAACCTAATCCTAACCCTAAACCTAACCCTAACCCTAACCCTAACCCGAACCTTTGCCCTAACCCTAACCCTAACCCTAACACTAATTCGAACTCTAAAACTAACCCTAACCCGAACGCTAGCCCTAACCCTAACCCGAACCCGAACCCCAACCCGAACCCCAACCCTAACCCTACCCCGAACCCGAACCCTAACACTAATCCTAACCCTAACCCTAACCCTAACCCTAACCCTAACCCGTACCCTAACCCAAACCCTAACTCAAACCCTTACCCTAAACCGAACCCTAACCCGAACCCGAACATAAACCCTAACCCTAAACCGAACCCGAACACTAACACTAACTCGAACCGTAACCCTAAACCTAACCCTAACCCTAACCCCAACCCTAACCCGAAACCTAACCCTTACCCGAAACCGAACCCTAACCCTAACCCTAACCCGAACCCTAACCCTAACACGAACCCTAACTCGAACCCGAACCCTAACCCTAAACCTAACCCGACCCCTAACCCGAACCCTAACACGAACCCTAACCCTAACCCTAACCCTAACTCTAACCCTAACCCTAAACCTAACCCTAACCCGAACCCTAACCCTAACCCGAACGCTAACCCTAACCCG
>JAVLSZ010000001.1:2280000-2285000 GCA_032313775.1 Urocyon cinereoargenteus | reverse complement strand
TACCCGAACCCTAACCCTAAACCTAACCCTAACCCTAACCGTAACCCGAACCCTAACCTAAACCTAACTCTAACCAGAACCCTAACCCTAACCCGAACCCTAATCCTAACCCGAACCCTACCCGAACCCTAACTCTAAACCTAACCCTAACCCTAACCCGAACCCTAACCCTAACCCTAAATCGAACCCGAACCCTAACCCGAACTCTAACCCTAACCCTAAACTTAACCCTAACCCGAACCCCAACCCTAACCCTAACCGGAACCCTAAACCCTAACCCTAACTCGAAACCGAACCCTAACCCTAACCCGAACCCGAACACGAACCCTAACCCTAACCATAACCCGAACCCTAACCCTAAACCTAACCCTAACACGAACCCTAACCCTAACCCTAAACCTAATCCTAACCCTAACCCTAACCCTAACCCTAACCCTAACCCGGAACCGAACCCGAACCCTAACCCTAACCCTAACCCTAACCCCTAACCCTAACCCTAACCCTAACCGTAACCCTAACCCTAAAACCTAACCCTAACCCTAACCCTAACGCTAACCCTAACCCGAACCCTAACCCTAACCCTAACCCTAACCCTTACCCGAACGCTAACCAAACCCTAACCCTAACCCCTAACCCTAACCCGAACCCTAACCCTAACTCGAACACTAACCATAACCCTAACCCGAACCCTAACCCTAACCCTAAACTTAACCCTAACCCGATCCCTAACCCTACACCGAAACCTAACCCTAACCCTAACCCTAACCCTAACCCGCACCCGAACCCTAACCCTACCCCGAAACCGAACCCAAACCCTAACCCTAACCCTACCAGAACCCTAACCCTAAACCTAACCCTAACCGTAACCCGAACCCTAACCTAACCCTAACTCTAACCAGAACCCTAACCCTAACCCGAACCCTAATCCTAACCCGAACCCTACCCGAACCCTAACTCTAAACCTAACCCTAACCCTAACCCGAACCCTAACCCTAAACCGAACCCGAACCCTAACCCGAACTCTAACCCTAACCCTAAATCTAATCCTAACCCGAACCCCAACCCTAACCCTAACCTGAACCCTAACCCCTAACCCTAACCCGAATCCGAACCCTAACCCGAACCGGAACCCTAACCCTAACCCGAAACCGAACGCTAACCCTAACCCGAACCCTAACACGAACCCTAACCCTAACCCTAACCCGAACACTAACCCTAACCCTAACCCTAACCCGAACACTAAACCTAACCCTAAACCTAATCCTAACCCTAACCCTAACCCTAACCCTAACCCGGAACCGAACCCGAACCCTAACCCTAACCCTAACCCTAACCCTAACCCTAACCCTAACCCCTAACCCTAACCCTAACCCTAACCGTAACCCTAACCCTAAAACCTAACCCTAACCCTAACCCTAACGCTAACCCTAACCCTAACCCTAACCCTAACCCTAACCCGAACCCTAACCCTAACACTAACCCTAACCCTAACCCGAACCCTAACACGAACCCTAACCCTAACCCTAACCCGAACCCTAACCCTAACCCTAACCCTAACCCTAACCCTAACCCTAACCCGAACCCTAAACCTAACCCTAAACCTAATCCTAACCCTAACCCTAACCCTAACCCTAACCCGGAACCGAACCCGAACCCTAACCCTAACCCTAACCCTAACCCTAACCCCTAACCCTAACCCTAACCCTAACCGTAACCCTAACCCTAAAACCTAAACCTAACCCTAACCCTAACGCTAACCCTAACCCTAACCCTAACCCTAACCCTAACCCGAACCCTAACCCGAACCCTAACCCTAACACTAACCCTAACCCTAACCGTAACCCGTACCCTAATCCGAACCCTAACCCTAACCCTAACCCTAACCCGAACCCTAACCCTAACCCTATCCCTATCCCGAACCCTAACCCGAACCCTAACCCTAACCCTAACCCGAACCCTAACGCTAACCCTTAACCCTAACCCGAAACCTAACCCGAACCCTAACCCGAACCCGAACCCTATCCCTAACCCTAACCCGAACCCGAACCCTAACCCGAACCCGAACCCGAACCCTAACCCTAACCCTAACCCGAACCCTAACACTAACCCGAACCCTAACACTAACCCTAACCCTAAGCCTAACACTAAGCCTAACCTTAACCCTAACCCTAAACCTAACCCTATTCCGAAACCTAACCTTAACCCTAACCCGAACCCTAATCCTAACCCGAACCCTAACCCTAACCCTAACTCTAACCCTAACCCCTAACCCTAACCCTAACCCTAACCCTATCCCTAACCCTAAAACCTAACCCTAACCCTAACCCTACCCTAACCTGAACCCTAAACCTAACCCTAACCCTAACACTAACCCTAACCCGAACCCTAACCCTAACCCGAACCCTAACCCTAACCCTAACCCTAAGCCTAACCCGAACCCTAACCCTAACCCTAACCCTAACCCGAACCCTAACCTTAAACCTAACCCGAACCCGAACCCTAACCCGAACCCTAACCTGAACCCTAACCTGAACCCTAACCTGAACACTAACCCCTAACCCTAACCCGAACCCGAACCCTAACCCTAACCCGAAACCTAACCCTAACCCTAACCCGAACCCAAACACGAACCCTAACCCTAACCCTAACCATAACTGGAACACTAACCCTAACCCTAAACCTAACCCTAACCCTGACCCGAACCCTAACCCGAACCCTAACCCTAACCCTAACCCTAACACTAAGCCTAACCCCTAACCCTAACCCTAACCCGAACCCTAACCCTAACTCGAACCCTAACCCTAACTCTATCCCGAATCCTAACCCTAACCCTAACCCTAACTCTAACCCTAACCCTATCCCGAACCCTAACCCTAACCCGAACCCTAACCCGAACCCTAACCCTAACCATAACCCTAACCCTAACCCGAACCCTAACCCTAACCCAAACCCTAACCGTAAAACCTAACCCTAAGCCTAACCTGAACACTAACCCTAAACCTAACCCTAACCCGAACCCTAACCCTACAACCTAACCCTAACCCTAACCCTAACCCGAACCCTAACCCTAACACTAACCCGAACCCTAACCCTAACACGAACCCTAACCCTAACACTAATCCGAACCCTAACCCTAACCCTAACCCTAACCCGAACACTAACCCGAAACCTAACCCTAACCCTAACCCTAAACCGAACCCTAACCCTAACCCTAACCCGAACCCGAACCCTAACCCGAACCCTAACCCTAACCTTAACCCGAACCCTAACCCTAACCCGAACCCGAACCCTAACCCTAACCCTTCCCTAACCCGAACCCTAACCTTAACCCTAAACCTAAACCTAACCCGAAACCTAACCCTATCCCTAACCTGAACCCTAACCCCTAACCCTAAACCGAACCCTAACCCGAACCCGAACCCTAACACTAACCCGAAACCGAACCCTAACCCTACCCCGAAACAGAACCCGAACCCTAACCCTAACCCTACCCGAACCCTAACCCTAACACTAACCCTAACCCTAACCCTAACCCGAACCCTAACCTAACCCTAACTCTAACCAGAACCCTAACCCTAACCCGAACCCTAATCCTAACCCGAACCCTACCCGAACCCTAACTCTAACCCTAACCCTAACCCGAACACGAACCCTAACTCTAAACCGAACCCGAACCCTACCTGAACCCTAACTCTAACCCTAACCCTAACACTAACACGAACCCTAACCCTAAACCGAACCCGAACCCTAACCCGAACCCTAACTCAAACCCAAACCCTAAACCCAACCCTAACCCGAACCCGAACATAAACTCTAACCCTAAACTGAACCCGAACACTAACACTAACCCGAACCGTAACCCTAAACCTAACCCTAACCCTAACCCGAACCCTAACCTAACCCTAATTCTAACCAGAACCCTAACCCTAACCCGAACCCTAATCCTAACCCGAACCCTAACCGAACCCTAACTCTAACCCTAACCCTAACCCGAACCCGAACCCTAACCCTTAACCGAACCCGAACCCTACCCGAAACCTAACTCTAACCCTAACCCTAACCCTAACCCGAACCCTAACCCTAAACCGAACCTGAACCCTAACCCGAACCCTAACTCAAACCCAAACCCTAAACCCAACCCTAACCCGAACCCGAACATAAACTATAACGCTAAACTGAACCCGAACACTAACACTAACCCGAACCGTAACCCTAAACCTAACCCTAACCCTAACCCGAACCCTAAACCGAAACCTAACCCTAACCCGAACCCGAACCCTAACCCTAACCCTAAACCTAACCCGAACCCTAAACCTAACCCGAACCCTAACCCTTACCCTAACCCGAAACCTAACCCTAACCCTAACCCGAACCCTAACCCTAAACCGAACCCTAAACCTAACCCGAGCCCGAACCCGAACCCTAACCCTAACCCGAACCCTAACCCTAACGCTAATCCTAACCCGAACCCTAACCCAAACCCGAACCCTAACACGAACCCGAACCCTAACCCTAACCCGAAACCGAACACTAACCCTAACCCTAACCCGAACCCTAACTCTTACCCGAGCCCTAACCCTAAACCTAACCCTAACCCGAACCCTAACCCTAACCCTAACCCCTAACCCTAACCCTAATCCTAACCGTAAGCCTAACCCTAAAACCTAACCCTAACCCTAACCCTAACGCTAACCCTAACCCGAACCCTAACCCTAACCCTAACCCTAACCCTAACCCTAACCCGAACCCTAACCCTAACACTAAAACTAACCCTAACCCCTAACACTAAACTGAACCCTAACCCTAACTCGAACCCTAACCCTAACCCTAACCCGAACCCTAACCCTAACCCTAACCCTAACCCTAACCCGAACACTAACCCTAACCATAAACCTAACCCGAACCCTAACCCGAACCCTAACCCGAACCCTAACCCGAACCCAACCAAACCCTAACCCTAACCCCTAACCCTAACCCGAACCCTAACCCTAACTCGAACA
>JAVLSZ010000001.1:2265000-2267500 GCA_032313775.1 Urocyon cinereoargenteus | reverse complement strand
AGCCCTAACCCTAAACCTAACCCTAACCCGAACCCTAACCCTAACCCTAACCCCTAACCCTAACCCTAATCCTAACCGTAAGCCTAACCCTAAAACCTAACCCTAACCCTAACCCTAACGCTAACCCTAACCCGAACCCTAACCCTAACCCTAACCCTAACCCTAACCCTAACCCGAACCCTAACCCTAACACTAAAACTAACCCTAACCCCTAACACTAAACTGAACCCTAACCCTAACTCGAACCCTAACCCTAACCCTAACCCGAACCCTAACCCTAACCCTAACCCTAACCCTAACCCGAACACTAACCCTAACCATAAACCTAACACGAACCCTAAACCGAACCCTAACCCGAACCCTAACCCGAACCCTAACCCGAACCTTAACCCGAACCCTAACCCTAACCCTAACCAGAACCCTAACCCGAACCCTAACCCTCACCCTAACCCTAACCCTAACCCGAACCCTAACCCTAACACTAACCCTAAACCTAACCCCTAACCCTAACCCGAATCCTAAACCTAACCCGAAACCTAACCCTAACCCTAACCCGAACCCAAACCCTAACCCGAAACCTAACCCTAAACCTAATCCTAACCCTAACCCTAACCCTAACCCTAACCCGAAACCGAACCCGAAACCTAACCCTAACCCTAACCCTAACCCTAACCTAAACCGAACCCTAACCTTAACCCTAACCCGAACCCGAACCCTAACCCTAACCCTACCCTAACCCGAAACCTAACCCGAACCCTAACCCTAACCCTAACCCAAACCCTAACCCGAACCCTAACCCTAAACCTAATCCTAACCTTAACCCTAACCCTAACCCTAACCCGAAACCGAACCCGAAACCTAACCCTAACCCTAACCCTAACCCTAAACCGAACACTAACCCTAACCCTTACCCGAACCAGAACCCTAACCCGAACCCTAACCCTAACCCTAACCCGAACCCTAAACCGAACCCTAACCCTAACCCTAACCCGAACCCTAACCCGAACCCTAACCCTAACCCTAACCCGAAACCTAACCTTAACCCTAACCCGAATCCGGACCCGAAACCTAACCCGAACCCTAACCCTAACCCTAAACCTAACCCTAACCCCAAACCTAACCCTATCCCTAACCTGAACCCTAAATCCTAACCCTAAACCGAAACCTAACCCGAACCCGAATCCTAACCCTAACCCGAAACCGAACCCTAACCCTACCCCGAAACAGAACCCGAACCCTAACCCTAACCCTACCCGAACCCAAACCCTTACCCGAACCCTAACCCTAACCCTAACCCGAACCCTAAACCTAACCCTAACCCTAACCCTAACCCTAACCCGAACCCTAACCCTAACCCTAACCCTAAACCGAACCCTAGCCCTAACCCTAACCCAAACCCGAACCCTAACCTGAATCCTAACCCTAACCCTAACCCTAACCCGAACCCTAACCCTATCCCGAACCCGAACCCTAACCCTAACCCTTCCCTAACCCGAACCCTAACCTTAACCCTAAACCTAAACCTAACCCGAAAGCTAACCCTATCCCTAACCTGAACCCTAAACCCTAACCCTAAACCGAACCCTAACCCGAACCCGAACCCTAACCCTAACCCTAACCCGAACCCGAACCCTAACCCTACCCCGAAACCGAACCCGAACCCTAACCCTAACCCTACCCGAACCCTAACCCTAACCCTAACCCTAACCCTAACCCGAACCCTAACCTAACCCTAACTCTAACCAGAACCCTAACCCTAACCCGAACCCTAATCCTAACCCGAACCCTACCCGAACCCTAACTCTAAAACTAACCCTAAACCTAACCCGAACCCTAACCCTAAACCGAACCCAAACCCTACCCGAACACTAACTCTAACCCTAACCCTAACCCGAACGCGAACCCTAACCCTAAACCGAACCTGAACCCTAACCCGAACCCTAACTCAAACCCAAACCCTAAACCCAACCCTAACCCGAACCCGAACATAAACTCTAACCCTAAACTGAAACCGAACACTAACACTAACCCGAACCGTAACCCTAAACCTAACCCTAACCCTAACCCGAACCCTAAACCGAACCCTAACCCTAACCCGAACCCGAACCCTAACCCTAAACCTAACCCGAACCCTAACCCTAACCCGAACCCTAACCCTTACCCTAACCCGAACCCTAACCCTAACCCGAACCCTAACCCTAACCCTAACCCTAAGCCTAACCCGAACCCTAACCCTAACCCTAACCCTAACCCGAAACCTAACCTTAAACCTAACCCGAACCCGAACCCTAACCCGAACGCTAACCTGAACCCTAACCTGAACACTAACGCCTAAACCTAACCCGAACCCGAACCCTAACCCTAACCCGAAACCGAACCCTAACCCTAACCCGAACCCGAACACGAACCCTAACCCTAACCCTAACACTAACTGGAACACTAACCCTAACCCTAAAGCTAACCCTAACCCTGACCCGAACCCTAACCCGAACCCTAACCC
>JAVLSZ010000001.1:2232500-2262500 GCA_032313775.1 Urocyon cinereoargenteus | reverse complement strand
CTAACCCTAACCCTAACACGAACACTAACACGAACCCTAACCCGAACCCGAACCCGAACCCTATACCTAACCCTAACCCTAACCCGTACCCTAACCCAAACCCTAACTCAAACCCTAACCCTAAACCGAACCCTAACCCGAACCCGAACATAAACCCTAACCCTAAACCGAACCCGAACACTAACACTAACTCGAACCGTAACCCTAAACCTAACCCTAAACCTAACCCCAACCCTAACCCGAACCCTAACCCTAACCCGAACCCTAACCCTAACCCTAAACCTAACCCTAAACCTAACCCCAACCCTAACCCGAACCCTAACCCTAACCCGAACCCTAACCCTAACGCTAAACCTAACCCGAAACCGAACACGAACCCTAACCCTAACCCGAACCCTAAACCTAACGCTAAACCTAACCCGAACCCTAACCCAAACCCGAATCCTAACCCGAACCCGTACCCTAACCCTAATCCTAACCCGATCCCGAACCCTAACCCTAACCCTAACCCGACCCCTAACCCGAACCCTAACACGAAACTTAACCCTAACCCTAACCCTAACTCTAACCCTAAACCTAACCCTAACCCTAACCCGAAACCTAACCCTAACCCGAACGCTAACCCTAACACTAAACCTAACCGTAACACTAACCCTAACCCGAACCCTAACCCTAACCCGAACCCTAACCCTAACCCTAACCCGAACCCTAAACCTAACCCTAACCCGAACCCTAAACCTAACCCGAACTCTAACCCGAAACCGAACCCGAACCCTAACCCTAACCCGAACCCTAACCCTAACGCTAAACCTAACCCGAACCCTAACCCAAACCCGAACCCTAACCCGAACCCAAACCCTAACCCTAACCCTAACCCGAACCCGAACCCTAACCCTAACCCTAACCCGACCCCTAACCCGAAACCTAACACGAAACTTAACCCTAACCCTAACCCTAACTCTAACCCTAAACCTAACCCTAACCCTAACCCGAACCCGAACTCGACCACTAACCCGAACCGTAACCCTAACCCTAACCCTAATCCGAAACCTAACCCTAACCCTAACCCGAACCCTAACCCTAACCCTAACCCTAATCCGAACCCTAAACCTAACCCTAACCCTAACCCTAACCCTAACACGTAAACGAACACTAACCCTAACCCGAACACTAACCCTAACCCTAACCCTAACCCGGACCCTAACTCTAACCCTAACCCGAACCCTAACCCGAACCCGAACCCTAACCCTATCCCTAACACTCACCCGAACCCTAACCCGAAACCTAACCCTAAACCTAACCCTAACCCGAACCCTAACGCTAACCCTTAACCCTAACCCTAACCCTAACCCGAACCCTAAACCTAACCCGAACCCTAACCCGAACCCTAACCCGAACCCTAACCCGAACCCTAACCCTAACCCTAACCCTAACCCGAAGCCTAACCCGAACTCTACACCGAACCCTAACCCTAACCCCTAACGCTAACCTAACACGAAATCTATCCCTAACCCGAAACCGAACCCTAACCGTAAACCGAACCCTAAACCTAACCCTAACCCTAACCCGAACCCTAACCCGAACCCGAACCCTAACCGGAACCCTAACCCTAACCCTAACCCTAACCCGTACCCTAACCCGAACCCTAACTCAAACCCAAACCCTAAACCGAACCCTAACCCGAACCCGAACATAAACTCTAACCTTAAACCGAACCCGAACACTAACACTAACACGAACCGTAACCCTAAACCTAACCCTAACCCTAACCCGAAACCTAAACCGAACCCGAAACCTAACCCGAACACGAACCCTAACCCTAAACCTAAACCGAACCCTAAACCTAACCCGAACCCTAACCCTTACCCTAACCCGAACCCTAACCCTAACCCTAACCCTAATCCGAACCCTAAACCACACCCTAACCCTAACCCTAACCCGTACCCGAAACCTAACCCTAAACCGAACACTAACCCTAACCCTAACCCGAACCCGAACCCTAACCCTAATCCTAACCCGAACCCTAACCCGAACACGAACCATAACCCTAACCCTAACCCTAACCCGAACCCTAACCCGAACCCTAACCCTAAACCTAACCCTAACCCGCACCATATCGCTAACCCTTAATCCTAACCCGAGCCCTAACCCGAACCTGAACCCTAACCCTAAACCTAACCCTAACACGAACACTAACCCGAACCCTAACCCGAACCCGAACCCTATCCCTAACCCTAACCCTAACCCGTACCCTAACCCAAACCCTAACTCAAACCCTAACCCTAAACCGAACCCTAACCCGAACCCGAACATAAACCCTAACCTTAAACCGAACGCGAACACTAACACTAACTCGAACGGTAACCCTAAACCTAACCCTAAACCTAACCCCAACACTAACCCGAACCCTAACCCTAACCCGAAAGCGAACCCTAACCCTAACCCTAACCCGAACCCTAACCCTTACCCGAACCCTAACCCTAACCCGAACCCGAACCCAAACCCTAACCCTAACCCGAACCCTAACCCTAACCCGAACCCTAACCCTAACGCGAACCCGAACCCGAACCCTAAACCTAACCCGAACCCTAACCCTAACGCTAAACCTAACCGAACCCTAACCCAAACATGAACCCTAACCCGAACCCGAACCCTAACCCTAAACCTAAACCGAACCCTAACCCTAACCCTAACCCGAACCCTAACCCTAACCCTAAACCGACCCCTAACCGAACCCTAACACGAACCCTAATCCTAAACCTAACCCTAACTCTAACCCTAAACCTAACCCTAACCCTAACCCGAACCCTAACCCTAACCCGAACGCTAACCCTAACACTAAACCTAACCCTAACCCTAACCCTAACCCGAACCCTAAACCTAAGCCGAAACCTAACCCTAACCCTAACCCTAACCCTAACCCGAACTCGAACACTAACCCGAACCCTAACCCTAAACCTAACCCTAATCCGAACCCTAACACGAACCCGAACCCTAACCCGAACCCGAACCCTAACCCTAACCCTAACCCTAACCCGTACCCTAACCCGAACCCTAACTCAAACCCAAACCCTAAACCGGACCGTAACCCGAACCCGAACATAAACTCTAACCTTAAACCGAACCCGAAAACTAACACTAACACGAACCGTAACCCTAAACCTAACCCTAACCCTAACCCGAAACCTAAACCGAACCCGAACCCTAACCCGAACCCGAACCCTAACCCTAACCCTAAACCGAACCCTAACCCTAACCCGAACCCTAACCCTTACCCTAACCCGAACCCTAACCCTAACCCTAACCCGAACCCTAACCCTAACCCGAACCCTAACCCTAACCCGAGCCCGAACCCGAACCCTAACCCTAACCCGAACCCTAACCCTAAAGCTAATCCTAACCCGAACCCTAAACCAAACCCGAACCCTAAGACGAACCCGAACCCTAACCCTAACCCGAACCCGAAACCTAACCTTAACCCTAACCCGAACCCTAAACCCTAACCCGAACCCTAAACCTTAACCTAACCCTAACCCGAACCCTAACCCTAACCCTAACCCGACCACTCTCCCGAACCCTAACACGAACCCTAACCCTAACCCTAACCCTAACTCTAACCCGAAACCTAACCCTAACCCTAAACCTAACCCTACCCCTAACCCGAAACCTTACCCGAACCCTAACCCGAACCCTAACCCGAACCCTAACCCGAACCCTAAACCTAACCCTACCCGAACCCAAACCCGAACCCTAACCCTAACCCTAACCCTAACTCGAACCCTAACCCTAATCCTAACCCTAACCCTAACCCTAAACCTAACCCCTAACCCTAAACAAAACCCTAAAACTAACCCGAAACCTAAACCTAAACCTAATCCTAACCCTAACCCTAACCCTAACCCTAACCCTAAACTTAACCCTAACCCTAACCCTAACCCTAACCCTAATTCGAACCCTAACGCTAACCCTAACCCGAACGCTAGCCCTAACCTTAACCCGAACCCGAACCCTAACCCTAACCCTAACCCGACCACTAACCCGAATCCTAACACGAACCCTAACCCTAAACCTAACCCTAACTCTAACCCGAACCCTAACCCTAAACCTTACCCGAACCCTAACCCTAACCCGAACCCTAACCCTAACCCTAAACCTAACCCTAACCCTAACCCGAACCCTAAACCTAACCCTAACCCGAACCCTAACCCTAACCCAAACCCTAACCCTAACCCTAACCCTAACCCTAACCCTAACCCTAAACATAACCCCTAACCCTAACCCTAACCCTAACCGTAACCCTAACCATAAAACCTAACCCTAACCCTAACCCTAACGCTAACCCTAACCCGAACCCTAACCCTAACCCTAACCCTAACCCTAACCCTAACCCCTAACCCTAACCCTAACCCTAACCCTAACCCTAACCATAACCCTAACCCTAACCGTAACCCTAACCCTAAAACCTAACCCTAACCCTAACCCTAACGCTAACCCTAACCCGAACCCAAACCCGAACCCTAACCCTAACCCTAACCCTAACCCTAACCCTAACCGGAACCCTAACCCTAACCCTAACCCTAACCCTAACCCTAACCCTAACCCCTAACGCTAACCAAAACCAAACCCTAACCCAAACCCTAACCCTAAACCTAATCCTAACCCTAACCCTAAACCTAACACTATCCCGAAACTTAACCCTAACCCTAACCCTAACCCTAACCCTAATTCGAACCATAAACCTAACCCTAAACCTAACGCTAGCCCTAACCCTAACCCGAACCCGAACCCTAACCCGAACCCCAACCCTAACCCTACCCCGTAACCGAACCGTAACACTAACACTAACCCTAACCCTAACCCTAAACCGAACCCTAACCCTAACCCTAAACCTAACCCTAAACCTAACCCGAACCCTAACCCTAAACCTAACCCTAACCCTAACCCGAACCCGAAACCTAAACCTAACCCCTATCACGAACCCTAACCCTAACCCGAACCCTAAACCTAACCCGAAAGCTAACCCTAACCCTAACCCTAACCCTAACCCGAACTCGAACCCTAACCCGATCCCTAACCCTAAACCTAATCCTAACCCTAACCCTAACCCTAATCCGAACCCTAACCCTAACCCTAACCCTAATCCGAACCCTAACCCTCACCCTAAACCTAACCCTAACCCGTACCCGAAACCTAACCCTAACCCGAACACTAACCCTAAACCTAACCCTAACCCGAACCCTAACCCTAATCCTAACCCGAAACCTAACCCGAACCCGAAACCTAACCCTAACCCTAACCCTAACCCGAACCCTAACCCGAACCCTAACCCTAACCCTAACCCTAACCCGAACCATAACGCTAACCCTTAACCCTAACCCGAACCCTAACCCGAACCCGAACCCTAACCCTAACCCTAACCCTAACACGAACACTAACCCGAACCCTAACCCGAACCCGAACCCGAACCCTATCCCTAACCCTAACCCTAACCCGTACCCTAACCCAAACCCTAACTCAAACCCTAACCCAAAACCGAACCCTAACCCGAACCCGAACATAAACCCTAACCATAAACCGAACCCGAACACTAACACTAACTCGAACCGTAACCCTAAACCTAACCCTAAACCTAACCCCAACCCTAACCCGAACCCTAACCCTAACCCGAACCCTAACCCTAACGCTAAACCTAACCCGAAACCTAACCCAAACCCGAACCCTAACCCGAACCCGAACCCTAACCCTAACGCTAACCCGAACCCGAACCCTAACCCTAACCCTAACCCAAACCCTAACCCGAAACCTAACACGAAACTTAACCCTAACCCTAACCCTAAATCTAACCCTAAACCTAACCCTAACCCTAACACGAACCCTAACCCTAACCCGAACGCTAACCCTAACACTAAACCTAACCGTAACACTAACCCTAACCCGAACCCTAACCCTAACCCGAACCCTAACCCTAACCCTAACCCGAACCCTAAACCTAACCCTAACCCGAACCCTAACCCTAACCCGAACTCTAACCCGAAACCGAACCCGAACCCTAACCCTAACCCGAACCCTAAACCTAACGCTAAACCTAACCCGAACCCTAACCCAAACCCGAATCCTAACCCGAACCCGTACCCTAACCCTAACCCTAACCCGAACCCGAACCCTAACCCTAACCCTAACCCGACCCCTAACCCGAACCCTAACACGAAACTTAACCCTAACCCTAACCCTAACTCTACCCCTAAACCTAACCCTAACCCTAACCCGAACCCGAACTCGAACACTAACCCGAAACGTAACCCTAACCCTAACCCTAATCCGAAACCTAACCCTAACCCTAACCCGAACCCTAACCCTAACCCTAACCCTAATCCGAACCCTAAACCTAACCTTAACCCTAACCCTAACCCTAACACGTAAACGAACACTAACCCTAACCCGAACACTAACCCTAAACCAAACCCTAAACCGAACCCTAACTCTAACCCTAACCCGAACCCTATCCCGAACCCGAACCCTAACCCTAACCCGAACCCTAACCCGAACCCTAACCCGAACCCTAACCCTAACCCTAACCCGAAGCCTAACCCGAACTCTAACCCGAACCCTAACCCTAACCCCTAACGCTAACCCTAACACGAAACCTATCCCTAACCCGAAACCGAACCCTAACCGTAAACCGAACCCTAAACCTAACCCTAACCCTAACCCGAAACCTAACCCGAACCCGAACCCTAACCCGAACCCTAACCCTAACCCTAACCCTAACCCGTACCCTAACCCGAACCCTAACTCAAACCCAAACCCTAAACCGAACCCTAACCCGAACCCGAACATAAACTCTAACCTTAAACCGAACCCGAACACTAACACTAACACGAACCGTAACCCTAAACCTAACCCTAACCCTAACCCGAAACCGAAACCGAACCCGAACCCTAACCCGAACACGAACCCTAACCCTAACCCTAAACCGAACCCTAAACCTAACCCGAACCCTAACCCTTACCCTAACCCGAACCCTAACCCTAACCCTAACCCTAATCCGAACCCTAACCCTCACCCTAACCCTAACCCTAACCCGTACCCGAAACCTAACCCTAAACCGAACACTAACCCTAACCCTAACCCGAACCCGAACCCTAACCCTAATCCTAACCCGAACCCTAACCCGAACACGAACCCTAACCCTAACCCTAACCCTAACCCGAACCCTAACCCGAACCCTAACCCTAAACCTAACCCTAACCCGAACCCTAACGCTAAACCTTAATCCTAACCCGAACCCTAACCCGAACCTGAACCCTAACCCTAACCCTAACCCTAACACGAACACTAACCCGAACCCTAACCCGAACCCGAACCCTATCCCTAACCCTAACCCTAACCCGTACCCTAACCCAAACCCTAACTCAAACCCTAACCCTAAACCGAACCCTAACCCGAACCCGAACATAAACCCTAACCCTAAACCGAACGCGAACATTAACACTAACTCGAACGGTAACCCTAAACCTAACCCTAAACCTAACCCCAACCCTAACCCGAACCCTAACCCTAACCCGAAAGCGAACCCTAACCCTAAAACCTAACCCGAACCCTAACCCTTACCCGAACCCGAACCCTAACCCGAACCCGAACCCAAACCCGAACCCTAACCCTAACCCGTACCCTAACCCGAACCCTAAATCAAACCCAAACCCTAAACCGGACCGTAACCCGAACCCGAACATAAACTCTAACCTTAAACCGAACCCGAACACTAACACTAACACGAACCGTAACCCTAAACCTAACCCTAACCCTAACCCGAAACCTAAACCGAACCCGAACCCTAACCCGAACCTGAACCCTAACCCTAACCCTAAACCGAACCCTAACCCTAACCCGAACCCTAACCCTTACCCTAACCCAAACCCTAACCCTAACCCTAACCCGAACCCTAACCCTAACCCGAACCCTAAACCTAACCCGAGCCCGAACCCGAACCCTAACCCTAACCCGAACCCTAACTCTAAAGCTAATCCTAACCCGAACCCTAACCCAAACCCGAACCCTAAGACGAACCCGAACCCTAACCCTACCCGAACCCGAAACCTAACCCTAACCCTAACCCGAACCCTAAAACCTAACCCGAACCCTAAACCTAAACCTAACCCTAACCCGAAACCTAACCCTAACCCTAACCCGACCTCTCTCCCGAACCCTAACAAGAACCCTAACCCTAACCCTAACCCTAACTCTAACCCGAAACCTAACCCTAAACCCTAAACGTAACCCTAACCCTAACCCGAACCCTAACCCTAACCCTAACCCTAACCCTAACCCGAACCCTATCCCTAACCCTAAACCTAACCCGAACCCTAACCCGAACCCGAACCCGAACCCTAACCCGAACCCTAACCCGAACCCTAACCGTAACCCTAACCCTAAACCGAACCCTAACCGTAACCCTAACCCTAACCCTAACCCGAACCCTAACCCTAACCCGAACCTGAACCCTAACCCGAACCCTAAACCTAACCCTAACCCAAACCCAAACCCGAAACCTAACCCAAACCCTAACCCTAACCCGAAACCTAACCCTAACCCTAACCCTAACACTAACCCTAACCCCTAACCCGAACCAAAACCCAAACCCTAACCCGAACCCTAACCCTAAACCTAATCCTAACCCTAACCCTAAACCTAACCCTATCCCGAACCTTAACCCTAAACCTAACCCTAACCCTAATTCGAACCCTAACCCTAACCCTAACCCGAACCTTAACCCTAACCCTAACCCTAACCCTAAACCTAACCCGAACCCTAACCCTAAACCTAACCCTAACCCTAACCCGAACCCGAAACCTAAACCTAACCCCTATCACGAACCCTAACCCTAACACGAACCCTAACCCTAACCCGAAAGCTAACCCTAACCCTAACCCTAACCCTAACCCGAACTCGAACCCTAACCCGAACCCTAACCCTAAACCTAATCCGAACCCTAACCCTAACCCTAATCCGAACCCTAACCCTAACCCTAACCCTAATCCGAACCCTAACCCTCACCCTAACCCTAACCCGTACCCGAAACCTAACCCTAACCCGAACACTAACCCTAAACCTAACCCTAACCCGAACCCTAACCCTAATCCTAACCCGAAACCTAACCCGAACCCGAACCCTAACCCTAACCCTAACCCTAACCCGAACCCTAACCCGAACCCTAACCCTAACCCTAACCCTAACCCGAACCATAACGCTAACCCTTAACCCTAACCCGAACCCTAACCCAAACCCGAACCCTAACCCTAACCCTAACCCTAACACGAACACTAACCCGAACCCTAACCCGAACCCGAACCCGAACCCTATCCCTAACCCTAACCCTAACCCGTACCCTAACCCAAACCCTAACTCAAACCCTAACCCTAAACCGAACCCTAACCCGAACCCGAACATAAACCCTAACCCTAAACCGAACGCGAACACTAACACTAACTCGAACGGTAACCCTAAAGCTAACCCTAAACCTAACCCCAACCCTAACCCGAACCCTAACCCTAACCCGAAAGCGAACCCTAACCCTAACCCTACCCCGAACCCTAACCCTTACCCGAACCCTAACCTTAACCCGAACCCGAACCCAAACCCTAACCCTAACCCGAACCCTAACCCTAACCCGAACCCTAACCCTAACGCGAAACCGAACCCGAACCCTAACCCTAACCCGAACCCTAACCCTAACGCTAAACCTAACCCGAACCCTAACCCAAACACGAACCCTAACCCAAACCCGAACCCTAACCCTAACCCTAAACCGAACCCTAACCCTAACCCTAACCAGAACCCTAACCCTAACCCTAAACCGACCCCTAACCTGAACCCTAACACGAACCCTAACCCTAACCCTAACCCTAACTCTAAACCTAAACCTAACCCTAACCCTAACCCGAACCCTAACCCTAACCCGAACGCTAACCCTAACACTAAACCTAACCCTAACCCTAACCCTAACCCGAACCCTAAAACTAAGCCGAAACCTAAACCTAACCCTAACCCTAACCCTAACCCTATCCCGAACTCGAACACTAACCCGAACCCTAACCCTAACCCTAACCCTAATCCGAACCCTAAACCTAACCCTAACCCGAACCCTAACCCTAACCCTAACCCTAATCCGAACCATAACCCTAACCCTAACCCTAACACTAACCGGTACACGAACCCTAACCCTAACCCGACATTGAGCCTAACCCTAACCCTAACCCGAACCCTAACTCTAACCCTAACCCGAACCCTAACCCGATCCCGAACCCTAACCCTAACCCTAACACTCACCCGAACCTTAACCCGCAACCTAACCCTAACCCTAACGCTAACCCGAACCCTAATGCTAACCCTTAACCCTAACCCGAACCCTAACCCGAACCCGAACCCTAACCCTAACCCTAACCCTAACACGAACCCTAACCCGAACCCTAACCCGAACCCTAACCCTAACCCTAACCCTAACCCGAACCCTAACCCGAACTCTAACCCGAACCCTAACCCTAACCACTAACGCTAACCCTAACCCGAAACCTAACCCTAACACGAAACCGAACCCTAACCCTAAACCGAACCCTAAACCTAACCCTAACCCTAACCCGAACCCTAACACGAACCCGAACCCTAACCCGAACCCGAACCCTAACCCTAACCCTAACCCTAACCCGTACCCTAACCCGAACACTAACTCAAACCCAAACCCTAAACCGGACCGTAACCCGAACCCGAACATAAACTCTAACCTTAAACCGAACCCGAACACTAACACTAACACGAACCGTAACCCTAAACCTAACCCTAACCCTAACCCGAAACCTAAACCGAACCCGAACCCTAACCCGAACCCGAACCCTAACCCTAACCCTAAACCGAACCCTAACCCTAACCCGAACCCTAACCCTTACCCTAACCCGAACCCTAACCCTAACCCTAACCCGAACCCTAACCCTAACCCGAACCCTAACCCTAACCCGAGCCCGAACCCGAACCCTAACCCTAACCCGAACCCTAACCCTAAAGCTAATCCTAACCCGAACCCAAACCCAAACCCGAACCCTAAGACGAACCCGAACCCTAACCCTAACCCGAACCCGAAACCTAACCCTAACCCTAACCCGAACCCTAAACCCTAACCCGAACCCTAAACCTAAACCTAACCCTAACCCGAACCCTAACCCTAACCCTAACCCGACCACTCTCCCGAACCCTAACACGAACCCTAACCCTAACCCTAACCCTAACTCTAACCCGAAACCTAACCCTAACCCTAAACCTAACCCTAACCCTAACCCGAACCCTAACCCTAACCCTAACCCTAACCCTAACCCGAACCCTATCCCTAACCCTAAACCTAACCCGAACCCTAACCCGAACCCTAACCCGAACCCTAACCCGAACCCTAACCCGAACCCTAACCGTAACCCTAACCCTAACCCGAACCCTAACCGTAACCCAACCCTAACCCTAACCCGAACCCTAACCCTAACCCGAACCTGAACCCTAACCCGAACCCTAAACCTAACCCTAACGCAAACCCAAACCCGAAACCTAACCTAAACCCTAACCCTAACCCGAAACCTAACCCTAACCCTAACCCTAACCCTAACCCTAACCCCTAACCCGAACCAAAACCCAAACCCTAACCCGAACCCTAAACCTAAACCTAATCCTAACCCTAACCCTAACCCTAACCCTATCCCGAACCTTAACCCTAACCCTAACTCGAACCCTAATTCGAACCCTAAACCTAACCCTAACCCGAACGCTAGCCCTAACCCTAACCCGAACCCGAACCCTAACCCGAACCCCAACCCTAACCCTACAACGTAACCGAACCCTAACACTAACCCTAACCCTACCCCTAACCCTAACCCGAACCCTAACCCTAACCCTAATCCTAACCCTAAACCTAACCCGAACCCTAACCCTAACCCTAACCCTAACCCTAACCCGAACCCGAACCCTAAACCTAACCCCTATCACGAACCCTAACCCTAACCCGAAAGCTAACCCTAACCCTAACCCTAACCCTAACCCGAACTCGAACCCTAACCCGAACCCTAACCCTAAACCTAATCCGAACCCTAACCCTAACCCTAATCCGAACCCTAACCCTCACCCTAACACTAACCCTAACCCGTACCCGAAACCTAACCCTAACCCGAACACTAACCCTAACCCTAACACTAACCCGAACCCTAACCCTAACCCTAACCCTAACCCGAAAACTAACCCGAACCCTAACCCTAACCCTAACCCTAACCCGAACCCTAACGCTAACCCTTAACCCTAACCCGAACCCTAAACCCAACCCGAACACTAACCCTAACCCTAACCCTAAAACGAACACTAACCCGAACCCTAACCTGAACCCGAACCCTATCCCTAACCCTAACCCTAACCCGTACCCTAACCCAAACCCTAACTCAAACCCAAACCCTAAACCGAACCCTAACCCGCACCCGAACATAAACCCTAACCCTAAACCGAACCCGAACACTAACACTAACTCGAACCGTAACCCTAAACCTAACACTAAACCTAACCCCAAACCTAACCCGAAGCCTAACCCTAACCCGAAACCGAACCCTAACCCTAACCCTAACCCGAACCCTAACCCTAACACGAACCTGAACCCTAACCTTAACCCGAACCCTAACCCGAACCCTAAACCTAACCCTTTCCCGAACCCTAACCCGAACCCGAACCCTAAACCTAACCCCTATCACGAACACTAACCCTAACCCGAACCCTAACCCTAACCCGAAAGCTAACCCTAACCCTAACCCTAACCCTAACCCGAACTCGAACCCTAACCCCAACCCTAACCCTAAACCTAATCCGAACCCTAACCCTAACCCTAATCCGAACCCTAAACCTAACCCTAACCCTAACCCTAATCCGAACCCTAACCCGAACACTAACCCTAACCCTAACCCTAACCCGAACCCTAACGCTAACCCTTAACCCTAACCCGAACCCTAACCCTAACCCTAACACTAACACGAACACTAACCCGAACCCTAACCCTAACCCTAACCCGAACCCTAACACTAACCCTAACCCGACCCCTAACCCGAACCCTAACATGAACACTAACCCTAACCCTAACTCTCACTCTAACCCTAAACCTAACCCTAACCCTAACCCGAACCCTAACCCTAACCCGAACGCTAACCCTAACACTAAACCTAACCCTAACCCTAACCCTAACCCGAACCCTAAACCTAACCCGAAACCTAACCCCAACACTAACCCTAACCCTAACCCGAACTCGAACACTAACCCGAACCTTAACCCTAACCCTAACCCTAATCCGAACCCTAAACCTAACCCTAACCCGAACCCTAACCCTAACCCTAACCCTAATCCGAACCCTAACCCTAACCCTAACCCTAACACTAACCCGTACACGAACCCTAACCCTAACCCGAACACTAAGCCTAAACCTAACCCTAACCCGAACCCTAACTCTAACCCTAACCCGAACCCTAACCCGAACCCGAACCCTAACCCTAACCCTAACACTCACCCGAACCCTAACCCGAAACCTAACCCTAACCCTAACCCTAACCCGAACCCTAACGCTAACACTTAACCCTAACCCGAACCCTAACCCGAACCCGAACCCTAACCCTAACCCTAACCCTAACCCTAACCCGAACCCGAACCCTAACCCGAACAATAACCCGAACCCTAACCCTAACCCTAACGCTAACCCGAACCCTAACCCGAACTCTAACCCGAACCCTAACCGTAACCACTAAAGCTAACCCTAACCCGAAACCTAACCCAAACCCGAAACCGAACCCTAACCCTAAACCGAACCCAAACCTAACCCTAACCCTAACCCGAACCCTAAACCGAAACCGAACCCTAACCCGAACCCGAACCCTAACCCTAACCCGTACCCTAACCCGAACCCTAACTCAAACCCAAACCCTAAACCGGACCCTAACCCGAACCCGAACATAAACTCTAACCTTAAACCGAACCCGAACACTAACACTAACACGAACCGTAACCCTAAACCTAACCCTAACCCTAACCCGAAACCTAAACCGAACCCGAAACCTAACCCGAACCCGAACCCTAACCCTAACCCTAAACCGAACCCTAACCCTAACCCGAACCCTAACCCTAACCCGAGCCCGAACCCGAACCCTAACCTAACCCGAACCCTAACCCTAACGCTAATCCTAACCCGAACCCTAACCCAAAACCGAACCCTAACACGAACCCGAACCCTAACCCTAACCCGAACCCGAACCCTAACCCTAACCCTAACCCGAACCCTAAACCCTAACCCGAACCCTAAACCTAAACCTAACCCTAACCCGAAACCTAACCCTAACCCTAACCCGACCACTCTCCCGAACCCTAACACGAACCCTAACCCTAACCCTAACCCTAACCCTAACTCTAACCCGAAACCTAACCCTAACCCTAAACCTAACCCTAACCCTAACCCGATCCCTAACCCTAACCCTAACCCTAACCCGGACCCTAACCCTAACCCTAAACATAACCCGAACCCTAACCCGAACCCTAAACCGAACCCTAACCCGAACCCTAACCCGAACCCTAACCGTAACCCTAACCCTAACCCGAACCCTAACCGTAAACCTAACCCTAACCCTAACCCGAACCCTAACCCTAACCCTAACCCGAACCCTAACCCTAACCCTAACCCAAACCCAAAACCGAAACCTAAACCAAACCCTAACCCTAACCCGAACCCTAACCCTAACCCTAACCCTAACCCTAACCCTAACCCCTAACCCTAACCAAAACCCAAACCCTAACCCGAAACCTAACCCTAAACCTAATCCTAACCCTAACCCTAACGCTAACCCTATCCCGAACCTTAAACCTAACCCTAACCCTAACCCTAATTCGAACCCTAAACCTAACCCTAACCCGAACGCTAGCCCTAACCCTAACCCGAACCTGAACCCTAACCCGAACCCCAACCCTAACCCTACCCCGTAACCGAACCCTAACACTAACCCTAACCCTACCCCTAACCCTAACCCGAACCCTAACCCTAACCCTAACCCTAACCCTAACCCTAACCCTAACCCGAACCCTAACCCGAACCCTAACCCTAACCCTAACCCTAACCCGAACCCTAACGCTAACCCTTAACCCTAACCCGAACCCTAACCCGAACCCGAACACTAACCCTAACCCTAACCCTAACACGAACACTAACCCGAACCCTAACCTGAACCCGAACCCTATCCCTAACCCTAACCCTAACCCGTACCCTAACCCAAACCCTAACTCAAACCCTAACACTAAACCGAACCCTAACCCACACCCGAACATAAATCCTAACCCTAAACCGAACCCGAACACTAACACTAACTCGAACCGTAACCCTAAACCTAACCCTAAACCTAACCTCAAACCTAACCCGAACCCTAACCCTAACCCGAAACCGAACCCTAACCCTAACCCTAACCCGAACCCTAACCCTAACCCGAACCCAAACCCTAACCCTAACCCGAACCCTAACCCGAACCCTAAACCTAACCCTTACCCGAACCCTAACCCGAACCCGAACCCTAAACCTAACCCCTATCAAGAACCCTAACCCTAACCCGAACCCTAAACCTAACCCGAAAGCTAACCCTAACCCTAACCCTAACCCTAACACGAACACGAACCCTAACCCCAACCCTAACCCTAAACCTAATCCGAACCCTAACCCTAACCCTAATCCGAACCCTAACCCTAACCCTAACCCTAACCCTAATCCGAACCCTAACCCGAACCCTAACCCTAACCCTAACCCGTACCCGAATCCTAAACTTATCCCTAACCCTAACCCGAACCCTAACCCGAAACCTAACCCTAACCCTAACCCTAACCCGAACCCTAACGCTAACCCTTAACCCTAACCCGAACCCTAAGCCGAACCCGAAACCTAACCCTAACCCTAACCCTAACACGAACATTAACCCGAACCCTAACCCGAACCCGAATCCTATCCCTAACCCTAACCCTAACCCGTACCCTAACCCAAACCCTAACTCAAACCCTAACCCTAAACCGAACCCTAACCCGATCCCGAACATAAAACCTAACACTAAACCGAACCCGAACACTAACATTAACTCGAACTGTAACCCTAAACCTAACCCTAAACCTAACCCCAACCCTAAACCGAAAACGAACCCTAACCCTAACCCTAACCCGAAACCTAACCCTAATCCGAACCCTAACCCTAACCCTAACCCTAACCCTAACCCGAACCCTAACCCTAACCCGAACCCGAAACCGAACCCTAACCCTAACCCGAACCCTAACCCTAACGCTAAACCTAACCCGAACCCTAACCCAAACCCAAACCCTAACCCGAACCCGAACCCTAACCCTAACCCTAACCCGAACCCTAACCCTAACCCTAACCCTAACCCTAACCCGAACCCTAACCCTAACCCTAACCCGACCCCTAACCCGAACCCGAACCCTAACCCTAACCCTAACCCTAACCCTAACCCTAACCCGAACCCTAACCCTAACCGGAACGCTAACCCTAACACTAAACCTAACCCTAACCCTAACCCTAACCCGAACCCTAAACCTAACCCGAAACCTAACCCTAACCCTAACCCAAACCCTAACCCTAACCCTAACCCTAATCCGAACCCTAACCCTAACCCTAACCCTAACCCGTACACGAAACCTAAACCTAACCCGAACACTAACCCTAACCCTAACTCTAACCCGAACCCTAACCGTAACACCTAACGCTAACCCTAACCCGAAATCTAACCCTAACACGAAACCGAACCCTAACCCTAAACCGAACCCTAACCATAACCCTAACCCTAACCCGAACCCTAACCCGAACCCGAACCCTAACCCGAACCCGAACCCTAACCCTAACCCTAACCCTAAGCCGTACCCTAACCCGAACCCTAACTCAAACCCAAACCCTAAACCGAACCCTAACCCGAACCCGAACCTAAACTCTAACCCTAAACCGAACCCGAACACTAACACTAACATGAACCGTAACCCTAACCCTAACCCTAACCCGAACCCCAACCCTAACCCTAACCTGAACCCTAACCCCTAACCCTAACCTGAACCCGAACCCTAACCGGAACCGGAACCCTAACACTAACCCAAAACCCAACCCTAAACCTAACCCGAACCCGAAAACGAACCCTAACCCTAACCCTAACCCGAACCCTAACCATAACCCTAACCCTAACCCGAACCCTAATCCTAACCCTAACCCTAACCCTAACCCGACCCCTAACCCGAACCCTAACACGAACCCTAACCCTAACCCTAACCCTAACTCTAACCCGAACCCTAAACCTAACCCTTACCCGAACCCTAACCCTAACCCGAAACCTAACCCTAACCCTAAACCTAAACCTAACCCTAACCCGAACCCTAACCCTAACCCTAAACCTAACCCTAACCCGAAACCGAACCCTAACCCTAACCCGAACCCTAACCCTCACCCTAACCCTAACCCCTAACCCTATCCCTAACCCTAACCGTAACCCTCACCCTAAAACCTAACCCTAACCCTAACCCTAACGCTAACCCGAACCCGAACCCTAACCCTAACCCTAACCCTAACCCTAAACCGAACCCTAACCCTAACCCTAACACTAACCCCTAACCCTAACCCGAACCCTAACCCTAACTCGAACCCTAACCCTAACCCTAACCCGAACCCTGTCCCTAACCCTAACCCGAACCCTAACCCGAACTCTAAACCTAACCCTAACCCTAACCCGAATCCTAACACGAAACCTAACCCGAACCCGAACCCTAACCCGAACCCTAAACCTAACCCTAACCGAACCCTAACCCTAACCCTAACCCGAACCCTAACCCTAACTCTAACCCTAACCCGAACCCTAACCCGAACCCTAACCCGAACCCTAACCCTAACCCTAACCCGAAACCAAACCCGAACCCTAAACCTAACCCTAAACCGAACCCTAACCCTAACCCTAACCCTAAACCCTAACCCTAACCAAAACCCTAACCCTAACCCGAAACCTAACCCTAACCCTAACCCGAACCCTAACCCTAACCCTAACCCAAACCCTAACCCGAACCCTATCCCTAAATCTAATCCTAACCCTAACCCTAACCCTAACTCTAACCCGAAACTTAACCATAACCCTAACCCTAACCCTAAACCGAACCCTAACCCTAACCCTAACCCGAACGCTAGCCCTAACCTTAACCCGAACCCGAACCCTTACCCGAAACCCAACCCTAACCCTACCCCGAACCCGAACCCTAACACTAACCCTAACCTTAACACTAAACTGAACCCTAACCCTAACCCTAACCCTAACCCTAAACCTAACCCGAACCCTAACCCTAACACTAACCCTAACCCTAACCCGAACCCGAACTCTAACCCTAACCCCTATCACGAGCCCTAACCCTAACCCGAACCCTAACCCTAACCCGAAAGCTAACCCTAACCCTAACCCTAACCCTAACCCGAATTCGAACCCTAACCCGAACCCTAACCCTAAACCTAATCCGAACCCTAACCCTAACCCTAACACGAACCCTAACCCTAACCCTAACCCTAACCCTAATCCGAACCCTAACCCTCACCTTAACCCTAACCCTAACCCGTACCCGAAACCTAACCCAAACCCGAACACTAACCCTAACCCTAACCCTAACCCGAAACCTAACCCTAACCCTAACCCGAACCCTAACCCTACCCTAACCGTAACCCGAACCCTAACCCGACCCCTAACCCTAACCCTAAACCGAACCTTAACGCTAACAGTTAACCCTAACCCGAAACCTAACTCGAACCCGAACCCTAACCCTAACCCTAACCCGAACACTAACCCGAAACCTAACCCTAACCCGAACCCTAACCCGAACCCGAACCCTAACCCTAACCCGAACCCGAAACCTAACCCTAACCCTAATCCGAACCCTAACCCTAACCCGAAACCTAACCCTTACCCTAACCCTAACCCGAACCCTAACTCTAACCCTAACCCGACCCCTAACCCGAACCCTAACACGAACCCTCACCCTAACCCTAACCCTAACCCGTACACGAACCTAACCCTAACCCGAAGACTAACCCTAACCCTAACCCTAACCCGAACTCTAAATCTAACCCTAACCCGAACACTAACCCGAAACCGAACCCTAACCCTAATCCTAACCCTAACCCGAACCCTAACCCGAAACCTAACCCTAACCCTCACCCTAACCCGAACCCTAACGCTAACCCTTAACCCTACCCCGAACCCTAACCCAAACCCGAACCCTAACCCTAACCCTAACCCTAACCCTAATCCGAACCCTACCCGAACCCTAACCCGACCCCTAACCCTAACCCTAACCCTAACCCGAACCCTAACCCAAACTCGAACCCGAACCCTAACCCTAAACCCTAACGCTAACCCTAACCCGAAACCTAACCCTAACCCGAAACCGAACCCTAACCCTAAACCGAACCCTAACCCTAACCCTAACCCTAACCCGAACCCTAACCCGAACCCGAACCCGAACCCTAACCCTAACCCTAACCCTAACCCGTACCATAACCCGAACCCTAACTCAAACCCAAACCCTAAACCGAACCCTAACCCGAACCCGAACATAAACTCTAACCCTAAACTGATCCCGAACACTAACACTAACCCGAACCGTAACCCTAAACCTAACCCTAACCCTAACCCGAACCCTAAACGAACCCTAACCCTAACCCGAACCCGAACCCTAACCCTAACCCTAACCCTAACCCGAACCCTAACCCTAACCCGAACCCTAACTCTAACCCTAACCCGAACCCTAAACCTAACCCGAACCCTAAACCTAACCCGAGCCCGAACCCGAACCCAAAACCTAACCCGAAACCTAAGCCTAACGCTAATCCTAAACCGAACCCTAATCCAAATCCGAACCCTAACACGAACCCGAACCCGAACCCTAACCCTAACCCGAACCCTAACCCTAAACCAAACCCTAACCCTAAACCTAACCCTAACCCGAACCCTAACCCTAACCCTAACCCGACCTCTAACCCGAACCCTAACACGAACCCTAACCCGAACACTAACCCTAACCCGAAACCTAAGCCTAACCCTAAACCTAACCCTAACCCTAACCGAACCCTAACCCTAACCCTAAATATAACCCTAACCCTAACCCGAACCCTAACCCTAACCCGAACCCTAACCCTAACCCTAACTCTAACCCTAACCCTAACCCTAACCCCTAACACTAAGCCTAACCCTAACAGTAAGCCTAACCCTAAAACCTAAACCTAACCCTAACCCTAACGCTAACCCTAACCCGAAACCTAACCCTAACCCTAAACCTAACCATAACACTAACCCTAACCCCTAACCCTAACCCTAACCGTAAGCCTAACCCTAACATAACCATAACCCTAACACGAACCCTAAACCTAACCCGAGCCCGAACCCTAACCCTAACCCCTAACCCTAACCCTAACACGAACCCTAACCCTAACCCTAAACCTAACCCGAACCCTAACCCTAACACTAACCAGAAACCTAACCCGAACCCTAACCCTAACCCTAACCCTAACCCGAACCCGAACCCTAACCCTAACCCTAACCCTAACGCCTAACCCAAACCCGAATCCTAAACCTAACCCGAAACCTAACCCTAACCCTAACCCGAACCCTAACCCTAACCCTAACCCAAACCCTAACCCGAACCCTAACCCTTAACCTAATCCTAACCCTAACCCTAACCCTAACCCTAACCCAAAACCGAACCCGAAACCTAACCCTAACCTTAACCCTAACCCTAACCCTAAACCGAACCCTACCCTAACCCTACCCGAACCCGAACCCTAACCCTAACCCTAACCCTAACCCTAACCCGAACCCTAACCCGAACCCTAACCCAAACACTAACCCGAACCCTTACCCTAACCCTAACCAGAACCCTAACCCGAACCCTAACCCTAACCCTAACTCTAACCCTAACCCGAACCCTAACCCTAACCCTAACCCTAAACCTAACCCTAACCCCTAACCCTAACCAAAACCCAAACCCTAACCCGAACCCTAACCCTAAACCTAATCCTAACCGTAACCCTAACCCTAACCCTAACCCTAACCCGAACCTTAGCCCTAACCCTAACCCTAACCCTAACACTAATTCGAACCCTAAACCTAACCCTAACCCGAACGCTAGCCCTAACCCTAACCCGAACCCGAACCCCAACCCGAACCCCAACCCTAACCCTACCCCGAACCCGAACCCTAACACTAATCCTCACCCTAACCCTAACCCTAACCCTAACCCTAACCCGTACCCTAACACAAACCCTAACTCAAACCCTTACCCTAAACCGAACCCTAACCCGAACCCGAACATAAACCCTAACCCTAAACCGAACCCGAACACTAACACTAACTCGAACCGTAACCCTAAACCTAACCCTAACCCTAACCCCAACCCTAACCCGAAACATAACCCTTACCCGAAACCGAACCCTAACCCTAACCCTAACCCGAACCCTAACCCTAACACGAACCCTAACCCGAACCCGAACCCTAACCCTAAACCTAACCCGACCCCTAACCCGAACCCTAACCCGAACCCTAACCCTAACCCTAACCCTAACTCTAACCCTAACCCTAAACCTAACCCTAACCCGAACCCGAACCCTAACCCAAACGCTAACCCTAACCTGAAACCTAACCCTAACCCTAATCCGAACCCTAACCCTAACCCTAACCCTAACCCTAACCTAACCCTAAACCTAACCCGTACACGAACCCTAACCCTAACCCGAACCCTAACCCGAACCCGAACCCTAACCCTTAACCCTAACACTAAACCTAACCCGAACCCTAAACCGAACCCTAACCCTAAACCGAACCCTAACCCTAAAACTAACCCTAACCCGAACCCTAACCCTAACCCTAACCCGACCTCTAACCCGAACCCTAACACGAACCCTAACCCGAACACTAACCCTAACCCGAAACCTAAGCCTAACCCTAAACCTAACCCTAACCCTAACCGAACCCTAACCCTAACCCTAAATATAACCCTAACCCTAACCCGAACCCTAACCCTAACCCGAACTCTAACCCTAACCCTAACTCTAACCCTAACCCTAACCCTAACCCCTAACACTAAGCCTAACCCTAACAGTAAGCCTAACCCTAAAACCTAAACCTAACCCTAACCCTAACGCTAACCCTAACACGAAACCTAACCCTAACCCTAAACCTAACCCTAACACTAACCCTAACCCCTAACCCTAACCCTAACCGTAAGCCTAACCCTAAACATAACCCTAACCCTAACACGAACCCTAAACCTAACCCGAGCCCGAACCCTAACCCTAACCCCTAACCCTAACCCTAACACGAACCCTAACCCTAACCCTAAACCTAACCCGAACCCTAACCCTAACACTAACCAGAACCCTAACCCGAACCCTAACCCTAACCCTAACCCTAACCCTAACCCTAACACGAACCCTAACCCTAACCCTAACCCTAACCCTAACCCCTAACCCAAACCCGAATCCTAAACCTAACCCGAAACCTAACCCTAACCCTAACCCGAAACCTAACCCTAACCCGAACCCGAACCCGAACCCTAACCCTAACCCTAACCCTAACCCTAACCCGAACCCTAACCCTAACCCGAACCCGAAACCGAACCCTAACCCTAACCCGAACCCTAACCCTAACGCTAAACCTAACCCGAACCCTAACCCAAACCCAAACCCTAACCCGAACCCGAACCCTAACCCTAACCCTAACCCGAACCCTAACCCTAACCCTAACCCTAACCCTAACCCGAACCCTAACCCTAACCCTAACCCGACCCCTAACCCGAACCCGAACCCGAACCCTAACCCTAACCCTAACCCTAACCCTAACCCTAACCCGAACCCTAACCCTAACCGGAACGCTAACCCTAACACTAAACCTAACCCTAACCCTAACCCTAACCCGAACCCTAAACCTAACCCGAAACCTAACCCTAACCCTAACCCAAACCCTAACCCTAACCCTAACCCTAATCCGAACCCTAACCCTAACCCTAACCCTAACCCTAACCCGTACACGAACCCTAAACCTAACCCGAACACTAAACCTAACCCTAACTCTAACCCGAACCCTAACCCTAACACCTAACGCTAACCCTAACCCGAAATCTAACCCTAACACGAAACCGAACCCTAACCCTAAACCGAACCCTAACCATAACCCTAACCCTAACCCGAACCCTAACCCGAACCCGAACCCTAACCCGAACCCGAACCCTAACCCTAACCCTAACCCTAAGCCGTACCCTAACCTGAACCCTAACTCAAACCCAAACCCTAAACCGAACCCTAACCCGAACCCGAACCTAAACTCTAACCCTAAACCGAACCCGAACACTAACACTAACACGAACCCTAACCCTAACCCTAACCCTAACCCGAACCCCAACCCTAACCCTAACCTGAACCCTAACCCCTAACCCTAACCTGAACCCGAACCCTAACCGGAACCGGAACCCTAACACTAACCCAAAACCCAACCCTAAACCTAACCCGAACCCGAACACGAACCCTAACCCTAACCCTAACCCGAACCCTAACCATAACCCTAACCCTAACCCGAACCCTAATCCTAACCCTAACCCTAACCCTAACCCGACCCCTAACCCGAACCCTAACACGAACCCTAACCCTAACCCTAACCCTAACTCTAACCCGAACCCTAAACCTAACCCTTACCCGAACCCTAACCCTAACCCGAACCCTAACCCTAACCCTAAACCTAAACCTAACCCTAACCCGAACCCTAACCCTAACCCTAAACCTAACCCTAACCCGAAACCGAACCCTAACCCTAACCCGAACCCTAACCCTCACCCTAATCCTAACCCCTAACCCTAACCCTAACCCTAACCGTAACACTCACCCTAAAACCTAACCCTAACCCTAACCCTAACGCTAACCCGAACCCGAACCCTAACCCTAACCCTAACACTAACCCCTAACCCTAACCCGAACCCTAACCCTAACTCGAACCCTAACCCTAACCCTAACCCGAACCCTGTCCCTAACCCTAACCCGAACCCTAACCCGAACTCTAACCCTAACCCTAACCCTAACCCGAATCCTAACACGAACCCTAACCCAAACCCGAACCCTAACCCGAACCCTAAACCTAACCCTAACCGAACCCTAACCCTAACCCTAACCCGAACCCTAACCCTAACTCTAACCCTAACCCGAACCCTAACCCGAACCCTAACCCGAACCCTAACCCTAACCCTAACCCGAAACCAAACCCGAACCCTAAACCTAACCCTAAACCGAACCCTAACCCTAACCCTAACCCTAACCCCTAACCCTAACCAAAACCCTAACCCTAACCCGAAACCTAACCCTAACCCTAACCCGAACCCTAACCCTAACCCTAACCCAAACCCTAACCCGAACCCTATCCCTAAATCTAATCCTAACCCTAACCCTAACCCTAACTCTAACCCGAAACTTAACCCTAACCCTAACCCTAACCCTAAACCGAACCCTAACCCTAACCCTAACCCGAAAGCTAGCCCTAACCTTACCCGAACCCGAACCCTTACCCGAAACCCAACCCTAACCCTACCCCGAACCCGAACCCTAACACTAACCCTAACCTTAACACTAACCTGAACACTAACCCTAACCCTAACCCTAACCCTAAACCTAACCCGAACCCTAACCCTAACCCTAACCCTAACCCTAACCCGAACCCGAACCCTAACCCTAACCCCTATCACGAGCCCTAACCCTAACCCGAACCCTAACCCTAAGCCGAAAGCTAACCCTAACCCTAACCCTAACCCTAACCCTAACCCGAATTCGAACCCTAACCCGAACCCTAACCCTAAACCTAATCCGAACCCTAACCCTAACCCTAACACGAACCCTAACCCTAACCCTAACCCTAACCCTAATCCGAACCCTAACCCTCACCTTAACCCTAACCCTAACCCGTACCCGAAACCTAACCCTAACCCGAACACTAACCCTAACCCTAACCCTAACCCGAAACCTAACCCTAACCCTAACCCGAAACCTAACCCTACCCTAACCGTAACCCGAACCCTAACCCGACCCCTAACCCTAACCCTAAACCGAACCTTAACGCTAACACTTAACCCTAACCCGAAACCTAACCCGAACCCGAACCCTAACCCTAACCCTAACCCTAACCCGAACACTAACCCGAAACCTAACCCTAACCCGAACCCTAACCCGAACCCGAACCCTAACCCTAACCCGAACCCGAAACCTAACCCTAACCCTAACCCGAACCCTAACCCTAACCCGAAACCTAACCCTAACCCTAACCCTAACCCGAACCCTAACTCTAACCCTAACCCGACCCCTAACCCGAACCCTAACACGAACCCTCACCCTAACCCTAACCCTAACCCGTACACGAACCTAACCCTAACCCGAAGACTAACCCTAACCCTAACCCTAACCCGAACTCTAAATCTAACCCTAACCCGAACACTAACCCGAACCCGAACCCTAACCCTAATCCTAACCCTAACCCGAACCCTAACCCGAAACCTAACCCTAACCCTCACCCTAACCCGAACCCTAACGCTAACCCTTAACCCTACCCCGAACCCTAACCCAAACCCGAACCCTAACCCTAACCCTAACCCTAACCCTAATCCGAACCCTACCCGAACCCTAACCCGACCCCTAACCCTAACCCTAACCCTAACCCGAACCCTAACCCAAACTCTAACCCGAACCCTAACCCTAAACCCTAACGCTAACCCTAACCCGAAACCTAACCCTAACCCGAAACCGAACCCTAACCCTAAACCGAACCCTAACCCTAACCCTAACCCTAACCCGAACCCTAACCCGAACCCGAACCCGAACCCTAACCCTAACCCTAACCCTAACCCGTACCATAACCCGAACCCTAACTCAAACCCAAACCCTAAACCGAACCCTAACCCGAACCCGAACATAAACTCTAACCCTAAACTGATCCCGAACACTAACACTAACCCGAACCGTAACCCTAAACCTAACCCTAACCCTAACCCGAACCCTAAAACGAACCCTAACCCTAACCCGAACCCGAACCCTAACCCTAACCCTAACCCTAACCCGAACCCTAACCCTAACCCGAACCCTAACTCTAACCCTAACCCGAACCCTAAACCTAACCCGAACCCTAACCCTAACCCGAGCCCGAACCCGAACCCTAAACCTAACCCGAAACCTAAGCCTAACGCTAATCCTAAACCGAACCCTAATCCAAATCCGAACCCTAACACGAACCCGAACCCGAACCCTAACCCTAACCCGAAACCGAACCCTAACCCTAACCCTAACCCGAACCCTAACCCTAAACCGAACCCTAACCCTAAACCTAACCCTAACCCGAACCCTAACCCTAACCCTAACCCGACCTCTAACCCGAACCCTAACACGAACCCTAACCCGAACACTAACCCTAACCCGAAACCTAAGCCTAACCCTAAACCTAACCCTAACCCTAACCGAACCCTAACCCTAACCCTAAATATAACCCTAACCCTAACCCGAACCCTAACCCTAACCCGAACCCTAACCCTAACCCTAACTCTAACCCTAACCCTAACCCTAACCCCTAACACTAAGCCTAACCCTAACAGTAAGCCTAACCCTAAAACCTAAACCTAACCCTAACCCTAACGCTAACCCTAACCCGAAACCTAACCCTAACCCTAAACCTAACCCTAACACTAACCCTAACCCCTAACCCTAACCCTAACCGTAAGCCTAACCCTAAACATAACCATAACCCTAACACGAACCCTAAACCTAACCCGAGCCCGAACCCTAACCCTAACCCCTAACCCTAACCCTAACACGAACCCTAACCCTAACCCTAAACCTAACCCGAACCCTAACCCTAACACTAACCAGAACCCTAACCCGAACCCTAACCCTAACCCTAACCCTAACCCTAACCCTAACCCTAACCCGAACCCTAACCCTAACCCTAACCCTAACCCTAACCCCTAACCCAAACCCGAATCCTAAACCTAACCCGAAACCTAACCCTAACCCTAACCCGAACCCTAACCCTAACCCTAACCCAAACCCTAACCCGAACTCTAACCCTTAACCTAATCCTAACCCTAACCCTAACCCTAACCCTAACCCAAAACCGAACCCGAAACCTAACCCTAACCTTAACCCTAACCCTAACCCTAAACCGAACCCTACCCTAACCCTACCCGAACCCGAACCCTAACCCTAACCCTAACCCTAACCCTAACCCGAACCCTAACCCGAACCCTAACCCAAACACTAACCCGAACCCTTACCCTAACCCTAACCAGAACCCTAACCCGAACCCTAACCCTAACCCTAACTCTAACCCTAACCCGAACCCTAACCCTAACCCTAACCCTAAACCTAACCCTAACCCCTAACCCTAACCAAAACCCAAACCCTAACCCGAACCCTAACCCTAAACCTAATCCTAACCCTAACCCTAACCCTAACCCTAACCCTAACCCGAACCTTAGCCCTAACCCTAACCATAACCCTAACACTAATTCGAATCCTAAAACTAACCCTAACCCGAACGCTAGCCCTAACCCTAACCCGAACCCGAACCCCAACCCGAACCCCAACCCTAACCCTACCCCGAACCCGAACCCTAACACTAATCCTAACCCTAACCCTAACCCTAACCCTAACCCTAACCCTAACCCGTACCCTAACCCAAACCCTAACTCAAACCCTTACCCTAAACCGAACCCTAACCCGAACCCGAACATAAACCCTAACCCTAAACCGAACCCGAACACTAACACTAACTCGAACCGTAACCCTAAACCTAACCCTAACCCTAACCCCAACCCTAACCCGAAACCTAACCCTTACCCGAAACCGAACCCTAACCCTAACCCTAACCCGAACCCTAACCCTAAAACGAACCCTAACCCGAACCCGAACCCTAACCCTAAACCTAACCCGACCCCTAACCCGAACCCTAACACGAACCCTAACCCTAACCCTAACCCTAACTCTAACCCTAACCCTAAACCTAACCCTAACCCGAACCCTAACCCTAACCCGAACGCTAACCCTAACCCGAAACCTAACCCTAACCCTAATCCGAACCCTAACCCTAACCCTAACCCTAACCCTAACCTAACCCTAAACCTAAAACGTACACGAACCCTAACCCTAACCCGAACCCTAACCCGAACCCGAACCCTAACCCTTAACCCTAACACTAAACCTAACCCGAACCCTAAACCGAACCCTAACCCTAAACCGAACCCTAACCCTAAACCTAACCCTAACCCGAACCCTAACCCTAACCCTAACCCGACCTCTAACCCGAACCCTAACACGAACCCTAACCCGAACACTAACCCTAACCCGAAACCTAAGCCTAACCCTAAACCTAACCCTAACCCTAACCGAACCCTAACCCTAACCCTAAATATAACCCTAACCCTAACCCGAACCCTAACCCTAACCCGAACACTAACCCTAACCCTAACTCTAACCCTAAACCTAACCCTAACCCCTAACACTAAGCCTAACCCTAACAGTAAGCCTAACCCTAAAACCTAAACCTAACCCTAACCCTAACGCTAACCCTAACCCGAAACCTAACCCTAACCCTAAACCTAACCCTAACACTAACCCTAACCCCTAACCCTAACCCTAACCGTAAGCCTAACCCTAAACATAACCCTAACCCTAACACGAACCCTAAACCTAACCCGAGCCCGAACCCTAACCCTAACCCCTAACCCTAACCCTAACACGAACCCGAACCCTAACCCTAACCCTAACCCTAACCCTAACCCTAACCCTAACCCGAACCCTAACCCTAACCCTAACCCTAACCCTAACCCCTAACCCAAACCCGAATCCTAAACCTAACCCGAAACCTAACCCTAACCCTAACCCGAACCCTAACCCTAACCCTAACCCAAACCCTAACCCGAACCCTAACCCTTAACCTAATCCTAACCCTAACCCTAACCCTAACCCTAACCCAAAACCGAACCCGAAACCTCACCCTAACCTTAACCCTAACCCTAACCCTAAACCGAACCCTACCCTAACCCTACCCGAACCCGAACCCTAAACCTAACCCTAACCCTAACCCTAACCCGAACCCTAACCCGAACCCTAACCCGAACCCTAACCCAAACACTAACCCGAACCCTTACCCTAACCCTAACCAGAACCCTAACCCGAACCCTAACCCTAACCCTAACCCTAACCCGAACCCTAACCCTAACCCTAACCCTAACCCTAACCCTAACCCTAACCCCTAACCCTAACCAAAACCCAAACCCTAACCCGAACCCTAACCCTAAACCTAATCCTAACCCTAAACCTAACCCTAACCCTAACCCTAACCCGAACCTTTGCCCTAACCCTAACCCTAACCCTAACACTAATTCGAACCCTAAAACTAACCCTAACCCGAACGCTAGCCCTAACCCTAACCCGAACCCGAACCCCAACCCGAACCCCAACCCTAACCCTACCCCGAACCCGAACCCTAACACTAATCCTAACCCTAACCCTAACCCTAACCCTAACCCGTACCCTAACCCAAACCCTAACTCAAACCCTTACCCTAAACCGAACCCTAACCCGAACCCGAACATAAACCCTAACCCTAAACCGAACCCGAACACTAACACTAACTCGAACCGTAACCCTAAACCTAACCCTAACCCTAACCCCAACCCTAACCCGAAACCTAACCCTTACCCGAAACCGAACCCTAACCCTAACCCTAACCCGAACCCTAACCCTAACACGAACCCTAACTCGAACCCGAACCCTAACCCTAAACCTAACCCGACCCCTAACCCGAACCCTAACACGAACCCTAACCCTAACCCTAACCCTAACTCTAACCCTAACCCTAAACCTAACCCTAACCC